>JAWNZC010000127.1:0-15000 GCA_035771165.1 Paragorgia papillata
TGAATAGTGGCATGATTTAATGATTTAATGATTTCACATGAGTGAATGCATTATAGCATGAGTTACCTGCTATAATGCTTTCATTGCATACCATCACATAGAGAATTAGTGAAAGAGTTGCATGATAGCATGATTTAAATGAGTTTAATGAGTGAATTAGTGAATCTATATCCATTAAGTGAATTGAGTTAATTAGAGAATTAGTTTACTGAGTGAATGAGTCAATGATAGCATGATTGAATCTAGTACTATCGTATACTGCGTTAGCATCTATACATCCATTGAATTGATTAATCCTAGACTGATTGCATTAGCATTCCTTTGCCATCAGATACAATAGTGAACTATTGACATCTATGATGCCTTATTTCAAGCTATCCATCGATTTACATGCATAACAATCTTTCCCTTCGTTCAATGCTAGCCTATCTAGACATCGTTAGCCTTCATCTATCAATACGATCCATCTATCCATCTAGTCCATCTAGTTATTGGATAGTCCATCCATCTATCCATTCTATACCATCTATCCATCTATCCTTCCTACTCCATCTATCCATCTATCCATTCTATCCTTCTATCCATTCTATCCATCTATCCATGCTATCCATCTATGCTCTTCTATCCATCTAGCCATCTATCCATCTATCCATCTATCCATCTATCCATCTATCCAATCAATACATCTATCCATCTATCCATCTATCCATCTATCCTTCTATCCATCTATTCCATCTATCCCATCTATCCATCGATCCATCTATCCTTCTTTCCTGCTATCCAATATCCATATATCCATCTTTACATCTATCCAGCTATCCTTCATATCCATCTATCCATCTATCCATCTATCCATCTGATCCATCTATCCATCTAGCCTTCTATTCACTTCTATTCAGCTAGCCATCTATCCATCTATCAATCTATCCAGCGTATACTGCGATCCTTCATATCCATGCGTGCCATTATCCATACTATCCTTACTAGTCCTTCTTTCCATCTATCCATCTAGACATTCGTAGCATCATCTATCCATCTATCCATCGATCAATAATCCTTACTTTCCAGCATCCTTATCCATCTATCCTTCTATCACAGTCTATACATCTTTCCATCTTTCCATCTATCCATCTTACCATCGATCCAGCTATCATCCATCAGCTATACCATCTAGCCTTCTAACCATCTATCCTACTATCCCAATCTATCCTTCTAGCACATCTATCCATCGTATCCCTGCTATACCTGAGTTATTACTTGCCTGCATGCCATAGCAGTTCAATCTATACGCTAGCCATCTATCCAGCGATCCTGATTGCCTTCTATCCATCTATCAATAGGATGCATATAGACATATATACTTCTATCCAGCGATCATTCTTTACCTCTTTTACAATATATCCTTCAACTTTCCATAGATCCATCTATCATTCCTATCCATCTATCCTTCAGATACATCATAAGCAATCTATCCAGCTATGCCTTCGTTCAATCTTTCACTGCGATCATTTCGATAATCTATCTCTCCATTCTAGCCATCTATTCCCTCTATTCCCCCAATGCTATCGCATCATTTCAGATATCCATGCTATCCATGGCTATCGCATCTATCCATCTATCCTGCCTATCCATCTATCCATCTATCCCATACGTATTCATCTATCCATCTATGCCATCTAACCAGAGTTCAATCATAGCACTTCGTAGCCATCTTATCCTTATAGCTTCAATCCATCTATCCATCTAACCATCTATCCGAGCTATCCATACTATCCATCTATCCCTCTATCCATCTATCCCTAGATACCAATCCATCTTGCAAATATGCCATCTAATCCATCTAGCCAACTATCCATCTATCCATCTATCCCAATCTATCCATCTATCAAAGCATCTATCCTTCCCTATGCCTTCTTATCCATCTATCCATTCTATCCATCTATCCATCTATCCTGAGTATCCAACTTTCCATCCTATACCAGCTAAACCACTCTATCCATCTATCCATCTAATCCATCTATCCAATCTATCCATCTATCCATTCTTTCCATGCACTATACCATCTATCCATCAAACGCCATCTATCCAACTATCCATCTCTCCATCTCATCCATCTATCCATCTATCCATCTATCCTTCATCTATCCCCTCTATCAATCTAACCATCTTATCCCATCTATCCAATCTATCCAGATCTAATCCATCTATCCTCACGATTACATCGTTCCTTAGTTCAAGACTATCCATCTATCCATCTATGCCATCCTATCCATCTAATCCATCTTGCATTAGTAATGCCATCTAGCCAGCTAGCCTTCTAATCCATCTATCCATCTATCCATCTATCCCATCTATAATGCGTTCATGAGTTCCATCGAAGCCAGCTATCCTTCGTGCACTTCAATAATATATTATTTTCCCTTATTGCCCTTACATTTGCCATCATACATATTAGTCCTGTCTAGACAGCAGATCCATCTATCCATATATCCAGTCGATCCATCTATCCATTCATATCTATCCATCTATCCATCTAATCCATCTATCCATCTATCCATCTATCCATCTAATCCATCTATCCATCTATCCCATCTATCCACTCTATCCATGCTATCCATCATTTCCATCTATCCATCTAATCCAGCAATCCATCTATCCATCTATCCATCTATCCATCTATCCAATCTATCCATCTAGTCCATCTATCCATCTATCGCAACTATCCCTACTACTCCATCTATCCATCTATCCATCTTATCCATCTATCCATCTATCCATTCTATTCCATCTATCCATCGATCCATCTATCCATCGTATCCAATCTATCCAACTATCCATCTATCCATCTATCCATCTATCCATCTATCCATCTATCCTATCTATCCATCTATCCATCTATCCATTACTATCCATCTATCCATCCTAGTCCATCTAATCCCATCTATCCCATCCTATCCATCCTATCCCATCTACTCCATCACTAATCCATCTAGTCCAATCTATCCATCTATTCCATCCTATCCATCTATCCATCCTATCCATCTATCCATCTATCCATCTAATCCATCTATCCATCTATCCATACTAACCATCTATCCATCTAGTCCATACTATCCATCTATCCATCTATCCATACTATCCGATCTATCCATCTATCCATCTATCCATCTATTCCATCTATCCATACAAGCCATCTATCCATCTATTCCCATCTATCCATGCTATCCATCCTATTCCATCTATCCAATCTATCCATCTATCCATCTATCCATCTATCCATCTATCCATACTATCCAATCTACTCCATCTATCCATCTATCGCATCTATCCATCTGATCCATCTATCCATCTATCCATCTATCCTTCTAATCCATCTATCCATCAATCCATCTATCCATGCTATTCCATCTATCGCATTCTATCCATCTTATCCATCTATCCATCTATCCATCTATCCATCCATCCATCTAGTCCATCTATCCATTACTATCCATCTATCCATCTATCCATCTATCCATCTATCCATCTATCCATCTATCCATCTTATCCATCTATCCATCTATCCATCTATCCATCTATCCATCTATCCATCTAATCCATCTAAGTCCATCGATCCATCCTATCCCATCTAGCCCATTCTAATCCATGCTATCCATCTATCCATCCTATCCATCTATACCATCTATCCATCTATCCATCTATCCATACTATCCATCTATCCATCTATCCCATCTATCCATCTATCCATCTATCCATCCTATCCATCTATCCATCTATCCCATCTATCCATCTATCCATCTATCCATCTATCCATCTATCCATCTATCCATCTATCCATTCTATCCATCTATCCATCTATCCATCTATCCATCTATCCATACTATCCATCTATCCTTCTATCCATCTAATCCATCTATCCATGCTTCAACCATACTATCCCATCTAGTCCATACTATCCATACGATCCATCTATCCATCCTATCCATCTATCCATCTATCCATCTATCCATCTATCCATCTATCCATCTATCCATCTATCCTTCTAATCCATCTATCCATACTATCCAATTCTATCCATTCGTATCCATACTAATCCATCTATCCATTCTATCCATCTATCCATACTATCCATCTATCCATCTATCCAATCTATCCATCTATCCATCTATCCATCTATCCATCTATCCATCTATCCAGTCTATCCATCTATCCCATCTATCCATCTATCCATCTATCCATGCTATCCATCTATCCATCTATCCATCTATCCCATCTATCCAATCTATCTATCTATCCATCTATCCATCTATCCATCTAACCATCTATCCATCTATCCATTATCCATCTATCCATCTATCCATCTATCCATCTATCCATCTATCATCTATCCATCTATCCATCTAGGTCACATCTAGTCCATCTATCCATCTATCCAGCTATCCATCTATCTATCCATCTATCCATGCTATCCATCTATCCATCTATCCATCTATCCATCAATCCAGTCTAATCCATCTATCCATCTATCCATCTAATCCATCTATCCGATCTATCCATCTATCCATCTATCCATCTATCCATCTATCCATCTATCCATCTTATCCATCTATCCATCTAATCCATCTATCCATCTATCCATTCTTATCCATCTAACCATCCTACATCCATCTATCCATCTATCCATCTATCCATCTCAATCCATCTATCCATCTATCCATCTATCGCATCTATTCCATCTATCCATCTATCCATCTATCCATCTTATCCATCTCAACCATCTATCCATCTATCCATCTATCCATCTATCCATCTATCACATCTCATCCATCTAATCCATCTATCGCATCTATCCATGCTATGCCATCTATCCATCTATCCTATCTATCCCATCCCTAGAGCCATCTATCCATTCTAGTCCATCTATTCCATCTATCCATCTATCCATCTATCCATCTATCCATCTATCCAACTATCCATCTATCCCATCTGATCCCATACTATCCATCTAATCCATCAAGCCTTCTATCCATCTATCCATCTATCCATCTATCCATCTATCCATCTATCCATCTATCCATCTATCCATCTATTCCATCTATCCATCTATCCATCTATCCATCTATCCATTCTATCCACTCTATCCCATCTATCCATCTACTCCATCTATCCATCTATCCATCTATCCATCTATCCATCTTAACCAATCTATCCCCATCTAGTCCATCTATCCATTCAATCACTATCCATCTTCCCTCTATCCATCTATCCATCTATCCATCTTATCCATCTATCCATCTATCCATCTATCGCATCTAAAAAAAATCCATCTATGCCATCTATCCATCTATTCCATCTATCCATCTATCCCATCTATCCATCTAGCTATCTATCCCAATCTATCCATCTATCCATCTATCCATCTATTCCCATCTATCCATCTATCCATCTATTCCATCTAGTCCTTCATCCATCTATCCATCTATCCATTCTATCCATCGATCCATCTATCCATTCAATCCATAGCTATCCATTCCTATCCATCTATCCATCTATCCATCTATCCATCTATCCATCCTATCCATCTATCCATGCTAATCCATTCTATTCCATCTATCCATCTAATCCATCTAGTCCATCTATCCATCTATCCTCATCCATCTATCCATCTATCCATCTATCCATATTATCCATCTATCCATCTATCCCATCTATCCATCTAACCATCTATCCATCTATCCATCTATCCAGCAGCCATCTATCCATTCTAGCCATTCTATCCATCTATCCATCGATCCATCCTATCCATCTATCCATCCGATCCATTCCTAAATCCATCTATCCATCTATCCATCTATCCATCTAACCATCTATCCATGCTATCCATCTAATCCATCTATCCATCTATCCATCTATCCATCTTAGTGGGGGGGGAATTAGTTCCATCTATCCATCTACTCCATCTATCCATCTATCCATCTATCCATCTATCCATACTATTCCAACTATCCATCTATCCAATCTATCCATCTATCCATCTATCCATCTATCCATCCCGCCCCCCCTAGTTTCTCATCTACTCCACAAATCCATCTATCATCATCCATCTATCCATCTATCCATCTATCCCATCTATCCATCTATCCCATCTATCCCATCTATCCATCTATCCATCTATCCATCTATCCATCTATCCATACTATCCATCTATCCCATCTATCCATCTATCCGATCTATCCCATCTATCCATCGATCCATCTAATCCATCTATCCATCTATCCATCTATCCATCTATCCCATCTATCCATCTATCCATACTATCCATCTAATCCATCTATGCCCATCTATCCATTCTAGTACATACCATCCATACTATCCATCTATCCATGCTAGTCCATCATATTCCATCTATCCATCTATCCATCTATCCATACTATTCCATCTATCCATCTATCCATCCTATTCCATACTATCCATTTCTATCCATCTATCCATCTATCCATCTATCCATCTATCCATCTATCCATCTATCCATCTATCCATCTATCCATCTATCCATCATCCACTATTATCCATCCTATCCATCCGTATCCATCTATCCATACAATCCATACTATCCTCATCTATCCATCCTATCCATCTATCCATCTATCCCATACAATCCATCTATCCATACTATCCATCTATCCCATCTAATCCATCTATCCATCTCATCGCATCTATCCACTCCTATCCCATCTATCCATCTATCCATCTATCCATCTATGCCATCTATCCCATCTATCCATCCTATCGCATCTATCCATCTATGCCATCTATCGCATCTAATCCATCCTATCCATCTATCCATCTAACTCCATCGTATCCATCTATCCATCTATCCATCTTATCCATACTATCCATCTTTTCCATCTATTCCAGTCTATCCATCTATCCATCTATCCATCTATCCATCTATCCAACTATCCATCTATCCATCCTATCCATCTATCCATCTATCCATCTTTCCATCTATCCATACTATCCATCTATCCATCTATCCCATACGATCCATCTATCCATCTATCCATCTATCCCATCTATGCCCATCATATTCCATCTCAACCATCTATCCATCTATCCATCTAATCCATCTATCCATCTATCCATCTATCCATCTATCCATCTATCCAAAAACATCCACTATCCATGCTATCCATCTATCCCATCTATCCATCTATCCATCTAATCTCATCTATCCATCTATCCATCTATCCATCTATCCATCGACTCCATCTATCCATCTATCCATCTATCCATACAATCCATCTTATCCAATCTATTCCATCTATCCAATCTATTCCATGCTATCCATCTATCCATCCTATCCATCTATCCATCTAATCCATCTATCCATCTATCCATCTATCCATCTATTCCATCTATCCATCTATCCATCTATTCCATCCTAGTACCATCTATCCATCTATCCAACTATTCCATCTATCCATACTATCGCATCTATCCATCTATTCCATCTATCCATCTATCCATCCTATCGAGCTATCCCATCTATCCAGTCTATCCAATCTATCCATCTATCCAAATCTATCCATCTACTCCATTACTATCCATCTATCCATCTATCCATCTATCCATCTATCCATCTATCCATCTATCCATCTATCCATCTATCCATCTATCCATCTAATCCATCTATCCATCTATCCATCTATCCATCTATCCATCTATCCATCTATCCATCTATCCATCTATCCATCTATCCATCTATCCATCTATCCATCTATCCATCTATCCATCTATCCATCTATCCATCTATCCATCTATCCATCAAACCATCTATCCATCTATCCATCTATCCATCTATCCATCTATCCATCTATCCATCTATCCATCTATCCATCTATCCATCTATCCAACTATCCATCTATCCATCTATCCATCTATCCATCTATCCATCTATCCATCTATCCATCTATCCATCTATCCATCTATCCATCTATCCATCTATCCATCTATCCATCTATCCATCTATCCATCTATCCATCTATCCATCTATCCCATCTATCCATCTATCCATCTATCCAACTATCCATCTATCCATCTATCCATCTAGCCATCTATCCATCTATCCATCTATCCATCTATCCATCTATCCATCTATCCATCTATCCATCTATCCATCTATCCATCTATCCATCTATCCATCTATCCATCTATCCATCTATCCATCTATCCCTCTATCCATCTATCCATCTATCCATCTATCCATCTATCCATCTATCCATCTATCCATCTATCCATCTATCCATCTATCCATCTATCCATCTATCCATCTATCCATCTATCCATCTATCCATCTATCCATCTATCCATCTATCCATCTATCCATCTATCCATCTATCCATCTATCCATCTATCCATCTATCCATCTATCCATCTATCCATCTATCCATCTATCCATCTATCCATCTATCCATCTATCCACCTATCCATCTATCCATCTATCCATCTATCCATCTATCCATCTATCCATCTATCCATCTATCCATCTATCCATCTATCCATCTATCCATCTATCCATCTATCCATCTATCCATCTATCCATCTATCCATCTATCCATCTATCCATCTATCCATCTATCCATCTATCCATCTATCCATCTATCCATCTAGCCATCTATCCATCTATCCATCTATCCAACTATCCATCTATCCATCTATCCATCTATCCATCTATCCATCTATCCATCTATCCATCTATCCATCTATCCATCTATCCATCTATCCATCTATCCATCTATCCATCTAGCCATCTATCCATCTATCCATCTATCCATCTATCCATCTATCCATCTATCCATCTATCCATCTATCCATCTATCCATCTATCCATCTATCCATCTATCCATCTATCCATCTATCCATCTATCCATCTATCCATCTATCCATCTATCCATCTATCCATCTATCCATCTATCCATCTATCCATCCTATCCATCTATCCATCTATCCATCTATCCATCTATCCATCTATCCATCTATCCATCTATCCATCTATCCATCTATCCATCTATCCATCTATCCATCTAACCATCTATCCATCTATCCATCTATCCATCTATCCATCCTATCCATCTATCCATCTATCCATCTATCCATCTAACCATCTATCCATCTATCCATCTATCCATCTATTCATCTATCCATCTATCCATCTATCCATCTATCCATCTATCCATCTATCCATCTATCCATCTATCCATCTATCCATCTATCCATCTATCCATCTATCCATCTATCCATCTATCCATCTATCCATCTATCCATCTATCCATCTAACCATCTATCCATCTATCCATCTATCCATCTATCCATCTATCCATCTATCCATCTATCCATCTATCCATCTATCCATCTATCCATCTATCCATCTATCCATCTATCCATCTATCCATCTATCCATCTTTCCATCTATCCATCTATCCATCTATCCATCTATCCATCTATCCATCTATCCATCTATCCATCTATCCATCTATCCATCTATCCATCTATCCATCTATCCATCTATCCATCTATCCATCTATCCATCTATCCATCTATCCATCTATCCATCTATCCATCTATCCATCTATCCATCTATCCATCTATCCATCTATCCATCTATCCATCTATCCATCTATCCATCTATCCATCTAACCATCTATCCATCTATCCATCTATCCATCTATCCATCTATCCATCTATCCATCTATCCATCTATCCATCTATCCATCTATCCATCTATCCATCCTATCCATCTATCCATCTATCCATCTATCCATCTATCCATCTATCCATCTATCCATCTATCCATCTATCCATCTATCCATCTATCCATCTATCCATCTATCCATCTATCCATCAATCCATCTATCCATCTATCCATCTATCCATCTATCCATCTATCCATCTATCCATCTATCCATCTATCCATCTATCCATCTATCCATCTATCCATCTATCCATCTATCCATCTATCCATCTATCCATCTATCCATCTATCCATCTATCCATCTATCCATCTATCCATCTATCCAACTAACCATCTATCCATCTATCCATCTATCCATCTATCCATCTATCCAACTATCCATCTATCCATCTATCCACCTATCCATCTATCCATCTATCCATCTATCCATCTATCCATCTATCCATCTATCCATCTATCCATCTATCCATCTATCCATCTATCCATCTATCCATCTATCCATCTATCCACTATCCATCCTATCCATCTATCCATCTATCCATCTATCCATCTATCCATCTATCCATCTATCCATCTATCCATCTATCCATCTATCCATCTATCCATCTATCCATCTATCAATCTATCCATCTATCCATCTATCCATCTATCCATCTATCCATCTATCCATCTATCCATCTATCCATCTATCCATCTATCCATCTATCCATCTATCCATCTATCCATCTATCCATCTATCCATCTATCCATCTATCCATCTATCCATCTATCCATCTATCCATCTATCCATCTATCCATCTATCCATCTATCCATCTATCCATCTATCCATCTATCCATCTATCCATCTATCCATCTATCCATCTATCCATCTATCCATCTATCCATCTATCCATCTATCCATCTATCCATCTATCCATCTATCCATCTATCCATCTATCCATCTATCCATGTATCCATCTATCCATCTATCCATCTATCCATCTATCCATCTATCCATCTATCCATCTATCCATCTATCCATCTATCCATCTATCCATCTATCCATCTATCCATCTATCCATCTATCCATCTATCCATCTATCCATCTATCCATCTATCCATCAATCCATCTATCCATCTATCCATCTATCCAACTATCCATCTATCCATCTATCCATCCATCTATCCATCTATCCATCTATCCATCTATCCATCTATCCATCTATCCATCTATCCATCTATCCATCTATCCATCTATCCATCTATCCATCTATCCATCTATCCATCTATCCATCTATCCATCTATCCATCTATCCATCTATCCATCTATCCATCTATCCATCTATCCATCTATCCATCTATCCATCTATCCATCTATCCATCTATCCATCTATCCATCTATCCATCTATCCATCTATCCATCTATCCATCTATCCATCTATCCATCTATCCATCTATCCATCTATCCATCTATCCATCTATCCATCTATCCATCTATCCATCTATCCATCTATCCATCTATCCATCTATCCATCTATCCCATCTATCCATCTATCCATCTATCCATCTATCCATCTATCCATCTATCCATCTATCCATCTATCCATCTATCCATCTATCCATCTATCCATCTATCCATCTATCCATCTATCCATCTATCCATCTATCCATCTATCCATCTATCCATCTATCCCTATCCATCTATCCATCTATCCATCTATCCATCTAATCCATCTATCCATCTATCCATCTATCCATCTATCCATCGAACCATCTATCCATCTATCCATCTATCCATCTATCCATCTATCCATCTATCCATCTATCCATCTATCCATCTATCCATCTATCCATCTATCCATCTATCCATCTATCCATCTATCCATGCTATCCATCTATCCATCTATCCATCTATCCATCTTATCCATCTATCCATCTATCCATCTATCCATCTATCATCTATCCATCTATCCATCTATCCATCTATCCATCTATCCATCTATCCATCTATCCATCTATCCATCTATCCATCTATCCATCTATCCATCTATCCATCTATCCATCTATCCATCTATCCATCTATCCATCTATCCATCTATCCATCTATCCATCTATCCATCTATCCATCTATCCATCTATCCATCTATCCATCTATCCATCTATCCATCTATCCATCTATCCATCTATCCATCTATCCATCTATCCATCTATCCATCTATCCATCTATCCATCTATCCATCTATCCATCTATCCATCTATCCATCTATCCATCTATCCATCTATCCATCTATCCATCATCCATCTATCCATCAATCCATCTATCCATCTATCCATCTATCCATCTATCCATCTATCCATCTATCCATCTATCCATCTATCCATCTATCCATCTATCCATCTATCCATCTATCCATCTATCCATCTATCCATCTATCCCATCTATCCATCTATCCATCTATCCATCTATCCATCTATCCATCTATCCATCTATCCATCTATCCATCTATCCATCTATCCATCTATCCATCTATCCATCTATCCATCTATCCATCTATCCATCTATCCATCTATCCATCTATCCATCTATCCATTCTATCCATCTATCCATCTATCCATCTATCCATCTATCCATCTATCCATCTATCCATCTATCCATCTATCCATCTATCCATCTATCCATCTATCCATCTATCCATCTATCCATCTATCCATCTATCCATCTATCCATCTATCCATCTATCCATCTATCCATCTATCCATCTATCCATCTATCCATCTATCCATCTATCCATCTATCCATCTATCCATCTATCCATCTATCCATCTATCCATCTATCCATCTATCCATCTATCCATCTATCCATTCTATCCATCTATCCATCTATCCATCTATCCATCTATCCATCTATCCATCTATCCATCTATCCATCTATCCATCTATCCATCTATCCATCTATCCATCTATCCATCTATCCATCTATCCATCTATCCATCTATCCATCTATCCATCTATCCATCTATCCATCTATCCATCTATCCATCTATCCATCTATCCATCTATCCATCTATCCATCTATCCATCTATCCATCTATCCATCTATCCATCTATCCATCTATCCATCTATCCATCTATCCATCTATCCATCTATCCATCTATCCATCTATCCATCTATCCATCTATCCATCTATCCATCTATCCATCTATCCATCTATCCATCTATCCATCTATCCATCTATCCATCTATCCATCTATCCATCTATCCATCTATCCATCTATCCATCTATCCATCTATCCATCTATCCATCTATCCATCTATCCATCTATCCATCTATCCATCTATCCATCTATCCATCTATCCATCTATCCATCTATCCATCTATCCATCTATCCATCTATCCATCTATCCATCTATCCATCTATCCATCTATCCATCTATCCATCTATCCATCTATCCATCTATCCATCTATCCATCTATCCACCTATCCATCTATCCATCTATCCATCTATCCATCTATCCATCTATCCATCTATCCATCTATCCATCTATCCATCTATCCATCTATCCATCTATCCATCTATCCATCTATCCATCTATCCATCTATCCATCTATCCATCTATCCATCTATCCATCTATCCATCTATCCATCTATCCATCTATCCATCTATCCATCTATCCATCTATCCATCTATCCATCTATCCATCTATCCATCTATCCATCTATCCATCTATCCATCTATCCATCTATCCATCTATCCATCTATCCATCTATCCATCTATCCATCGATCCATCTATCCATCTATCCATCTATCCATCTATCCATCTATCCATCTATCCATCTATCCATCTATCCATCTATCCATCTATCCATCTATCCATCTATCCATCTATCCATCTATCCATCTATCCATCTATCCATCTATCCATCTATCCATCTATCCATCTATCCATCTATCCATCTATCCATCTATCCATCTATCCATCTATCCATCTATGCATCTATCCATCTATCCATCTATCCATCTATCCATCTATCCATCTATCCATCTATCCATCTATCCATCTATCCATCTAATCCATCTATCCATCTATCCATCTATCCATCTATCCATCTATCCATCTATCCATCTATCCATCTATCCATCTATCCATCTATCCATCTATCCATCTATCCATCTATCCATCTATCCATCTATCCATCTATCCATCTATCCATCTATCCATCTATCCATCTATCCATCTATCCATCTATCCATCTATCCATCTATCCATCTATCCATCTATCCATCTATCCATCTATCCATCTATCCATCTATCCATCTATCCATCTATCCATCTATCCATCTATCCATCTATCCATCTATCCATCTATCCATCTATCCATCTATCCATCTATCCATCTATCCATCTATCCATCTATCCATCTATCCATCTATCCATCTATCCATCTATCCATCTATCCATCTATCCATCTATCCATCTATCCATCTATCCATCTATCCATCTATCCATCTATCCATCTATCCATCTATCCATCTATCCATCTATCCATCTATCCATCTATCCATCTATCCATCTATCCATCTATCCATCTATCCATCTATCCATCTATCCATCTATCCATCTATCCATCTATCCATCTATCCATCTATCCATCTATCCATCTATCCATCTATCCATCTATCCATCTATCCATCTATCCATCTATCCATCTATCCATCTATCCATCTATCCATCTATCCATCTATCCATCTATCCATCTATCCATCTATCCATCTATCCATCTATCCATCTATCCATCTATCCATCTATCCATCTATCCATCTATCCATCTATCCATCTATCCATCTATCCATCTATCCATCTATCCATCTATCCATCTATCCATCTATCCATCTATCCATCTATCCATCTATCCATCTATCCATCTATCCATCTATCGCATCTATCCATCTATCCATCTATCCATCATCCATCTATCCATCATCCATCTATCCATCTATCCATCTATCCATCTATCCATCTATCCATCTATCCATCTATCCATCTATCCATCTATCCATCTATCCATCTATCCATCTATCCATCTATCCATCTATCCATCTATCCATCTATCCATCTATCCATCTATCCATCTATCCATCTATCCATCTATCCATCTATCCATCTATCCATCTATCCATCTATCCATCTATCATCTATCCATCTATCCATCTATCCATCTATCCATCTATCCATCTATCCATCTATCCATCTATCCATCT
>JAWNZC010000127.1:20000-25000 GCA_035771165.1 Paragorgia papillata
ATCTATCTCTATCTATCTCTATCTATCTCTATCTATCTCTATCTATCTCTATCTATCTCTATCTATCTCTATCTATCTCTATCTCTCTCTATCTCTCTCTATCTCTCTCTATCTCTCTCTATCTCTCTCTATCTCTATCTATCTCTATCTATCTCTATCTATCTCTATCTATCTCTATCTATCTCTATCTATCTCTATCTATCTCTATCTATCTCTATCTATCTCTATCTATCTCTATCTATCTCTATCTATCTCTATCTATCTCTATCTATCTCTATCTATCTCTATCTATCTCTATCTATCTCTATCTATCTCTATCTATCTCTATCTATCTCTATCTATCTCTATCTATCTCTATCTATCTCTATCTATCTCTATCTATCTCTATCTATCTCTATCTATCTCTATCTATCTCTATCTATCTCTATCTATCTCTATCTATCTCTATCTATCTCTATCTATCTCTATCTATCTCTATCTATCTCTATCTATCTCTATCTATCTCTATCTATCTCTATCTATCTCTATCTATCTCTATCTATCTCTATCTATCTCTATCTATCTCTATCTATCTCTATCTATCTCTATCTATCTCTATCTATCTCTATCTATCTCTATCTATCTCTATCTATCTCTATCTATCTCTATCTATCTCTATCTATCTCTATCTATCTCTATCTATCTCTATCTATCTCTATCTATCTCTATCTATCTCTATCTATCTCTATCTATCTCTATCTATCTCTATCTATCTCTATCTATCTCTATCTATCTCTATCTATCTCTATCTATCTCTATCTATCTCTATCTATCTCTATCTATCTCTATCTATCTCTATCTATCTCTATCTATCTCTATCTATCTCTATCTATCTCTATCTATCTCTATCTATCTCTATCTATCTCTATCTATCTCTATCTATCTATCTCTATCTATCTCTATCTATCTCTATCTATCTCTATCTATCTATCTCTATCTATCTCTATCTATCTCTATCTATCTCTATCTATCTCTATCTATCTCTATCTATCTCTATCTATCTCTATCTATCTCTATCTATCTCTATCTATCTCTATCTATCTCTATCTATCTCTATCTATCTCTATCTATCTCTATCTATCTCTATCTATCTCTATCTATCTCTATCTATCTCTATCTATCTCTATCTATCTCTATCTATCTCTATCTATCTCTATCTATCTCTATCTATCTCTATCTATCTCTCTCTATCTCTCTCTATCTCTCTCTATCTCTCTCTATCTCTCTCTATCTCTCTCTATCTCTCTCTATCTCTCTCTATCTCTCTCTATCTCTCTCTATCTCTCTCTATCTCTCTCTATCTCTCTCTATCTCTCTCTATCTCTCTGTATCTCTCTGTATCTCTCTGTATCTCTCTCTATCTCTCTCTATCTATCTCTATCTATCTCTATCTATCTCTATCTATCTCTATCTATCTCTATCTATCTCTATCTATCTCTATCTATCTCTATCTATCTCTATCTATCTCTATCTATCTCTATCTATCTCTATCTATCTCTATCTATCTCTATCTATCTCTATCTATCTCTATCTATCTCTATCTATCTCTATCTATCTCTATCTATCTCTATCTATCTCTATCTATCTCTATCTATCTCTATCTATCTCTATCTATCTCTATCTATCTCTATCTATCTCTATCTATCTCTATCTCTATCTATCTCTATCTATCTCTATCTATCTCTATCTATCTCTATCTATCTCTAACTATCTCTATCTATCTCTATCTATCTCTATCTATCTCTATCTATCTCTATCTATCTCTATCTATCTCTATCTATCTCTATCTATCTCTATCTATCTCTATCTATCTATCTATCTATCTCTATCTATCTCTATCTATCTCTATCTATCTCTATCTATCCTCTATCTATCTCTATCTATCTCTATCTATCTCTATCTATCTCTATCTATCTCTATCTATCTCTATCTATCTCTATCTATCTCTATCTATCTCTATCTATCTCTATCTATCTCTATCTATCTCTATCTATCTCTATCTATCTCTATCTATCTCTATCTATCTCTATCTATCTCTATCTATCTCTATCTAGCTCTATCTAGCTCTATCTAGCTCTATCTAGCTCTATCTAGCTCTATCTAGCTCTATCTAGCTCTATCTAGCTCTATCTAGCTCTATCTAGCTCTATCTAGCTCTATCTAGCTCTATCTAGCTCTATCTAGCTCTATCTAGCTCTATCTATCTCTATCTATCTCTATCTATCTCTATCTATCTCTATCTATCTCTATCTATCTCTATCTATCTCTAATCTATCTCTATCTATCTCTATCTATCTCTATCTATCTCTATCTATCTCTATCTATCTCCTATCTATCTCTATCTATCTCTATCTATCTCTATCTATCTCTATCTATCTCTATCTATCTCATATCTATCTCTATCTATCTCTATCTATCTCTATCTATCTCTATCTATCTCTATCTATCTCTATCTATCTCTATCTATCTCTATCTATCTCTAATCTATCTCTATCTATCTCTATCTATCTCTATCTATCTCTATCTATCTCTATCTATCTCTATCTATCTCTATCTATCTCTATCTATCTCTATCTATCTCTATCTATCTCTATCTATCTCTATCTATCTCTATCTATCTCTATCTATCTCTATCTATCTCTATCTATCTCTATCTATCTCTATCTATCTCTATCTATCTCTATCTATCTCTATCTATCTCTATCTATCTATCTATCTCTATCTATCTCTATCTATCTCTATCTATCTCTATCTATCTCTATCTATCTCTATCTATCTCTATCTATCTCTATCTATCTCTATCTATCTCTATCTATCTCTATCTATCTCTATCTATCTCTATCTATCTCTATCTATCTCTATCTATCTCTATCTATCTCTATCTATCTCTATCTATCTCTATCTATCTCTAATCTATCTCTATCTATCTCTATCTATCTCTATCTATCTCTATCTATCTCTATCTATCTCTATCTATCTCTATCTATCTCTATCTATCTATCTCTCTCTATCTCTCTCTATCTCTCTCTGTCTATCTCTATCTATCTCTATCTATCTCTATCTATCTCTATCTATCTCTATCTATCTCTATCTATCTCTATCTCTATCTATCTCTATCTATCTCTATCTATCTCTATCTCTATCTATCTCTATCTATCTCTATCTATCTCTATCTATCTCTATCTATCTCTATCTATCTCTATCTATCTCTATCTATCTCTATCTATCTCTATCTATCTCTATCTATCTCTATCTATCTCTATCTAATCTCTATCTATCTCTATCTATCTCTATCTATCTCTATCTATCTCTATCTATCTCTATCTATCTCTATCTATCTCTATCTATCTCTATCTATCTCTATCTATCTCTATCTATCTCTATCTATCTCTATCTATCTCTATCTATCTCTATCTATCTCTATCTATCTCTATCTATCTCTATCTATCTCTATCTATCTCTATCTATCTCTATCTATCTCTATCTATCTCTATCTATCTCTATCTATCTCTATTCTATCTCTATCTATCTCTATCTATCTCTATCTATCTCTATCTATCTCTATCTATCTCTATCTATCTCTATCTATCTCTATCTATCTCTATCTATCTCTATCTAGTCTATCTCTCTCTATCTCTCTCTATCTCTCTCTATCTATCTCTATCTATCTCTATCTATCTCTATCTATCTCTATCTATCTCTATCTATCTCTATCTATCTCTATCTATCTCTATCTATCTCTATCTATCTCTATCTATCTCTATCTCTATCTATCTCTATCTATCTCTATCTATCTCTATCTATCTCTAATCTATCTCTATCTATCTCTATCTATCTCTATCTATCTCTATCTATCTCTATCTATCTCTATCTATCTCTATCTATCTCTATCTATCTCTATCTATCTCTATCTATCTCTATCTATCTCTATCTATCTCTATCTATCTCTATCTATCTCTATCTATCTCTATCTATCTCTATCTATCTCTATCTATCTCTATCTATCTCTATCTATCTCTATCTATCTCTATCTATCTCTATCTATCTCTATCTATCTCTATCTATCCTCTATCTATCTCTATCTATCTCTATCTATCTCTATCTATCTCTATCTATCTCTATCTATCTCTATCTATCTCTATCTATCTCTATCTATCTCTATCTATCTCTATCTATCTCTATCTATCTCTATCTATCTCTATCTATCTCTATCTATCTCTATCTATCTCTATCTCGATCTCTATCTCGATCTCTATCTCGATCTCTATCTCGATCTCTATCTCGATCTCTATCTCGATCTCTATCTCGATCTCTATCTCGATCTCTATCTCGATCTCTATCTCGATCTCTATCTCGATCTCTATCTCGATCTCTATCTCGATCTCTATCTCGATCTCTATCTCGATCTCTATCGATCTCTATCGATCTCTATCGATCTCTATCGATCTCTATCGATCTCTATCGATCTCTATCGATCTCTATCGATCTCTATCGATCTCTATCGATCTCTATCGATCTCTATCGATCTCTATCGATCTCTATCGATCTCTATCGATCTCTATCGATCTCTATCGATCTCTATCGATCTCTATCGATCTCTATCGATCTCTATCGATCTCTATCGATCTCTATCGATCTCTATCCATCTCTATCCATCTCTATCCATCTCTATCCATCTCTATCCATCTCTATCCATCTCTATCCATCTCTATCCATCTCTATCCATCTCTATCCATCTCTATCCATCTCTATCCATCTCTATCCATCTCTATCCATCTCTATCCATCTCTATCCATCTCTATCCATCTCTATCCATCTCTATCCATCCTCTATCCATCTCTATCCATCTCTATCCATCTCTATCCATCTCTATCCATCTCTATCCATCTCTATCCATCTCTATCCATCTCTATCCATCTCTATCCATCTCTATCCATCTCTATCCATCTCTATCCATCTCT
>JAWNZC010000127.1:30000-297500 GCA_035771165.1 Paragorgia papillata
TCCAACCGGCCGTGCTTACACTAGTAAAAAATATGAATTACGATATTTACAAGAAGGTTAATTATAACTATAGATAAGAAGAAAGGCAACATGAATATGTTACTTAATATTAACATGTACGTTTTATGTTAGATTTAAAATTAGCAATAGTTTCCGAGGACTTTTGTGATGAAGAAAGGCAGTTCCAGACTTCCGCCCCTCTGTATGAGAATGCATTTTTCATATTGTTTGTTTTTGGTTTAGGTAATGTCAAATTGGCTCTCGATTGTCTTGTGTTATGGTCGTGTACGTCACTAGTATTTGTAAACATATCACACAAATAATCAGGAACCATTCTGTTTTTTACCTTGTACATGAAAATTGAAAGTTGTTGCATCCTTCGTTTTTCGAGGTTCGGAACTCCTAGCTTACTTGATATGTCAGCTGATCGTGTCGTGTAATTCTCACGTGAGATTATTCGAAACGCCCTGCTCTGTAACTTTTGGTAGTTTATCTGCTAACGATTTCCCTAGACAACCCCATACTTGAGCACAAATAATCGAAGTAAGGTTGGATTATGGATTGGTATATTGTTATTAGGGTATTGTATTCGATTATATCTCGAAGTCGTCTGAGTATACCGAGTCCTGAGGTGACCTTTTTTGAAATGTGTTCGACCTGCGCTGTCCAGCTTAGAGACTCATCTATCATTAGGCCCAACGATTTTTGTCGTTTTAACTCGCTTAATTTCTAAATTACCAACATTGATAACTGGATCAAAAGTTACTTGGCTAAGCCTTTTCTTGGTACCTAATTATCATATATTCGGTTTTACTGTTGTTTAAATTTAATTTATTTGCGGATAGCCAATTTTGCAACATTGTTTAAATCGCCATTCAATGTTTCTTCAATTACTTTTAAATATCATCACTTGCTGTTGCAATTTGGGTATCATCTGCAAACATGTCTGGTTTTGCCCTGTTTAGACACTTTGGTAAGTCATTGATGTAAATTAGAAATAGCAATGGGCCTAAACCAGAGCCTTGCGGTATGCCTGTTTTCATAATTGACGGGCTTGATGTATTACCATTCACACAACAGTACTGGGTCCTATTTGATAGATACGACTCCAGCCAGCGATGCGCTGTTCCTTTTATTCCATAACTTGCTATTTTGTTTAAAAGTATGTTGTGGTCGACAGTATCAAATGCTTTTTTTAGGTCCAGAAACACAATCCCATTTAGTTTTCCACGTTAGTCCCTACGTGTAGAATCACGAGCTTGGGCTGTTTCTTCATTGTGGGCTGTACGTAGTAGCTCATGTCGTTAATTGTTGCTCCAGGAAATGTTTTGATATTGACCTTTTCACCCGTCGATCGGCTGAGTTTAGGCGATTTAATCATCTTTATCATTGAATCCCCTAAGATTGCTATGGGACCTTCTGTTGTCTTAGACTTGGGATAGCAATTCTGGTTAGGTCTATCTCTCGATCGATCTATCTATCTCTCGATCGATCTATCTATCTCTCGATCGATCTATCTATCTCTCGATCGATCTATCTATCTCTCGATCGATCTATCTATCTATCTCTCGATCGATCTATCTATCTATCTCTCGATCGATCTATCTATCTCTCGATCGATCTATCTATCTCTCGATCGATCGATCTATCTATCTCTCGATCGATCGATCTATCTATCTCTCGATCGATCGATCTATCTATCTCTCGATCGATCGATCTATCTATCTCTCGATCGATCGATCTATCTATCTCTCGATCGATCGATCTATCTATCTCTCGATCGATCTATCTATCTCTCGATCGATCTATCTATCTCTCGATCGATCTATCTATCTCTCGATCGATCTATCTATCTCTCGATCGATCGATCTATCTCTCGATCGATCGATCTATCTATCTCTCGATCGATCTATCTATCTCTCGATCGATCTATCTATCTCTCGATCGATCTATCTATCTCTCGATCGATCTATCTATCTCTCGATCGATCTATCTATCTCTCGATCGATCTATCTATCTCTCGATCGATCTATCTATCTCTCGATCGATCTATCTATCTCTCGATCGATCTATCTATCTCTCGATCGATCTATCTATCTCTCGATCGATCTATCTATCTCTCGATCGATCTATCTATCTCTCGATCGATCTATCTATCTATCTCTCGATCGATCTATCTATCTCTCGATCGATCTATCTATCTCTCGATCGATCTATCTATCTCTCGATCGATCTATCTATCTATCTCTCGATCGATCGATCTATCTATCTCTCGATCGATCGATCTATCTCTCGATCGATCGATCTATCTATCTCTCGATCGATCGATCTATCTATCTCTCGATCGATCGATCTATCTATCTCTCGATCGATCGATCTATCTATCTCTCGATCGATCGATCTATCTATCTCTCGATCGATCGATCTATCTATCTCTCGATCGATCGATCTATCTATCTCTCGATCGATCGATCTATCTATCTCTCGATCGATCGATCTATCTATCGATCGATCGATCGATCTATCTCTCGATCGATCGATCGATCTATCTCTCGATCGATCGATCGATCTATCTCTCGATCGATCGATCTATCTATCTCTCGATCGATCGATCTATCTCTCGATCGATCTATCTATCTCTCGATCGATCTATCTATCTCTCGATCGATCTATCTATCTCTCGATCGATCTATCTATCTCTCGATCGATCGATCTATCTCTCGATCGATCGATCTATCTCTCGATCGATCGATCTATCTCTCGATCGATCGATCTATCTCTCGATCGATCGATCTATCTCTCGATCGATCGATCGATCTATCTCTCGATCGATCGATCTATCTATCTCTCGATCGATCGATCTATCTCTCGATCGATCTATCTATCTCTCGATCGATCGATCTATCTCTCGATCGATCGATCTATCTCTCGATCGATCGATCTATCTCTCGATCGATCGATCGATCTATCTCTCGATCGATCGATCTATCTCTCGATCGATCGATCTATCTCTCGATCGATCGATCTATCTCTCGATCGATCGATCGATCTATCTCTCGATCGATCGATCTATCTCTCGATCGATCGATCTATCTCTCCATCGATCGATCTATCTCTCCATCGATCGATCTATCTCTCCATCGATCGATCTATCTCTCCATCGATCGATCTATCTCTCCATCGATCGATCTATCTCTCCATCGATCGATCTATCTCTCCATCGATCGATCTATCTCTCCATCGATCGATCTATCTCTCCATCCATCGATCTATCTCTCCATCGATCGATCTATCTCTCCATCGATCGATCTATCTATCTCTCGATCGATCTATCTATCTCTCGATCGATCTATCTATCTCTCGATCGATCTATCTATCTCTCGATCGATCTATCTATCTCTCGATCGATCGATCTATCTATCTCTCGATCGATCGATCTATCTATCTCTCGATCGATCGATCTATCTATCTCTCGATCGATCGATCTATCTATCTCTCGATCGATCGATCTATCTATCTCTCGATCGATCTATCTATCTCTCGATCGATCTATCTATCTCTCGATCGATCGATCTATCTATCTCTCGATCGATCGATCTATCTATCTCTCGATCGATCTATCTATCTCTCGATCGATCTATCTATCTCTCGATCGATCGATCTATCTCTCGATCGATCGATCTATCTCTCGATCGATCGATCTATCTCTCGATCGATCGATCTATCTCTCGATCGATCGATCTATCTCTCGATCGATCGATCTATCTCTCGATCGATCGATCTATCTCTCGATCGATCGATCTATCTCTCCATCGATCGATCTATCTCTCCATCGATCGATCTATCTCTCCATCGATCGATCTATCTCTCCATCGATCGATCTATCTCTCCATCGATCGATCTATCTCTCCATCGATCGATCTATCTCTCCATCGATCGATCTATCTCTCCATCGATCGATCTATCTCTCCATCGATCGATCTATCTCTCCATCGATCGATCTATCTCTCCATCGATCGATCTATCTCTCCATCGATCGATCTATCTCTCTCCATCGATCGATCTATCTCTCCATCGATCGATCTATCTCTCCATCGATCGATCTATCTCTCCATCGATCGATCTATCTCTCCATCGATCGATCTATCTCTCCATCGATCGATCTAGATCTATCTCTCCATCGATCGATCTATCTCTCCATCGATCGATCTATCTCTCCATCGATCGATCTATCTCTCCATCGATCGATCTATCTCTCCATCGATCGATCTATCTCTCGATCGATCGATCCATCTCTCGATCGATCGATCCATCTCTCGATCGATCGATCCATCTCTCGATCGATCGATCTATCTCTCGATCGATCGATCTCTCGATCTATCTATCTATCTCTCGATCTATCTATCTATCTCTCGATCTATCTATCTATCTCTCGATCTATCTATCTATCTATCTCTCGATCTATCTATCTATCTCTCGATCTATCTATCTATCTCTCGATCTATCTCTCGATCTATCTATCTATCTATCTCTCGATCTATCTATCTATCTCTCGATCTATCTATCTATCTCTCGATCTATCTATCTATCTCTCGATCTATCTATCTATCTCTCGATCTATCTATCTATCTCTCGATCTATCTATCTATCTCTCGATCTATCTATCTCTCTCTCGATCTATCTATCTATCTATCTCTCGATCTATCTATCTATCTCTCGATCTATCTATCTATCTCTCGATCTATCTATCTATCTCTCGATCTATCTATCTATCTCTCGATCTATCTATCTATCTCTCGATCTATCTATCTATCTATCGATCTATCTATCTATCTATCGATCTATCGATCGATCTATCGATCTATCGATCCATCTATCCATCTATCCATCTATCCATCTATCCATCTATCCATCTATCCATCTATCCATCTATCCATCTATCCATCTATCCATCTATCCATCTATCCATCTATCCATCTATCCATCTATCCATCTATCCATCTATCCATCTATCCATCCATCGATCTATCCATCCATCGATCTATCTATCCATCTATCGATCTATCGATCTATCCATCTATCCATCTATCCATCTATCCATCTATCCATCTATCCATCTATCCATCTATCCATCTATCCATCTATCCATCTATCCATCTATCCATCTATCCATCTATCCATCTATCCATCTATCCATCTATCCATCTATCCATCTATCCATCTATCCATCTATCCATCTATCCATCTATCCATCTATCCATCTCTCTATCTCTCTCTATCTCCCTCTATCTCCCTCTATCTCCCTCTATCTCTCTCTATCTCTCTCTATCTCTCTATCTCTCTATCTCTCTATCTCTCTATCTCTCTCTCTATCTCTCTCTATCTCTCTCTATCTCTCTCTATCTCTCTCTATATCTCTCTATCTCTCTATCTCTCTATCTCTCTATCTCTCTATCTCTCTATCTCTCTATCTATCTCTCTCTATCTCTCTCTCTATCTCTCTCTATCTCTATCTCTCTCTATCTCTCTCTATCTCTCTCCATCTCTCCATCTCTCCATCTCTCCATATCTATATCTATATATATATATATATATATATACATAAATATATATACATATATATATATACATATGTATATATATATACATATGTATATATATACATATGTATATATATATACATATATATACATACATATATATATATATATATATATATATATATATATATATATATATATATATATATATATATATATATATATATATATATATATATATAGTTCAATCTACAGACACGGTGTTTCGCTGTACAACAGCTCATCAGTGTAGCTTGGAACAATCTGAATGAATTTCACCAATTACTTATATACATGCGATCGTCGGTGACAACCGCATGTGGGAAAGCATCGGTGAAATACATTCAGATAGCGTGAAGTGCGCATGGGCCCAGAGTGCTCAAACTTCCACAAGGGTAGTGAGCGTTGCATTATCGCTAATAGGTACCCACGGCAACTTCACAGAGTGCTCAACAACACCGAAGTGAAGGAGCATACATAGTTCAATCTACAGACACGGTGTTTCGCTGTACAACAGCTCATCAGTGTAGCTTGGAACAATCTGAATGAATTTCACCAATTACTTATATACATGCGATCGTCGGTGACAACCGCATGTGGGAAAGCATCGGTGAAATACATTCAGATAGCGTGAAGTGCGCATGGGCCCAGAGTGCTCAAACTTCCACAAGGGTAGTGAGCGTTGCATGATCGCTAATAGGTACCCACGGCAACTTCACAGAGTGCTCAACAACACCGAAGTGAAGGAGCATACATAGTTCAATCTACAGACACGGTGTTTCGCTGTACAACAGCTCATCAGTGTAGCTTGGAACAATCTGAATGAATTTCACCAATTACTGATATACATGCGATCGTCGGATATATATATATATATATATATATATATATATATAATATATATTATATATATATATATATATATATGTATATATACATATATGTATGATTAATTTGACTATTACACTATGCAATATAAACAATGTATGTACATTTATTACATTAATTATATTCCATGCAGTCAATATCTTCTGTTATTTGTCTTAAAACAACACTCACATTTTCATTGTCAAATCCCACACTTTTTGACTGTTTTCCTCAGTCATTGTTGACATGTCCTCAAATTTGGAATCATCAAATAATTCAGCCGTTGCAGTGTCATCTCTTATTTCCTCCCAATCCATTTCAACCACTTCCATGTCTTCAAAATCCTCCACTGACAACAATAATGAGGCATTGGGAGTATCCATATCTTCAAAAACCTCATTTAATATAATATACACATTATTTGCATGGGTATTTCTCCATAGCTCAACACAGCTAATAATGTCATTCATATTGAATAGATGTTCACAGTTTGCCAGCACTTGATTTATTTGATAGTGATCAAATTCAAATAATAGCCAACATAAGTTGAGCCAACAGGTAAAATTGTTCTGTGCTAGTAGCAATTAGGCTTGCTCTATAGTCAAGAAGTTTTTGTCGAAGGAGAGCTTTTTTTGCACCAGAGAAATTACGCTATCTATCAAATGTTTTCTTGTTAGGAATTTCTGTTACAAAGGACAATGTGGAAATGTCATTGTCGTTTAAACAATCCCATGTCTGGCCACAATGATCACAGCACAGGCAACCTTCTGGGAGAGATGTAGTTGAACTTGTTGGGAAAAGCATGGTGATAAAGTCTTGGCGACAGTTTTTTGTCTCAATAAGTTCTTTCACCTGGTTATCACAATGAGCTGTTAGAAGCGCATTGTACAGGGCATAGCAAAAGCATTGTCTACCATCTCTTCCTAATCTTCCTGTTTCTTGAATAAGGCTCTCTACTGTATTGGAGGGGCCAAAATGGATACTTCGATAACATCTTTACAGTCAATGCCCATCCCAAATGCTATTGTGCATATCAAAAGTCTAAGGTGACTTTTTTCCTTAGTCATTTCATTCACAACGTGACTTTTCACAGAATCAGGACTACCAGCATGGAACATTTGAACGAGGCAGCAGTCATAACTTAAACTGCTGTCAACAAAGTTTCTTTTACCAAGTGCTGCATTAAATAATCGGTATACTATAGGACACTGCTTGCGTGTTTGGCAAAAGAAAATACACCTTTCTGTTTCCTCACCTTTAGTTTTAAGTTCCTCAATCAAGAATCCAAATACAGTGTCAAGGGGCTTATCTTTGCTGAGGTGGGCAAACTGATAGCTAATGTTTCCACGTAAGGGGGTTTTTTAATTGCAAATGTACTGAATGCATTTAAATTCAAGATTTGGTAAATAACATTCTTGGTGGCTTTAGTGGCAGATGCTGTATACACTGCATATCGAGTTGAGGAATGCAGTAAGGACTTCAGTTCCACAAGATTTGTATACCAGACCTCCCTGATGAGTAGACTCCCCTAGAGTATATAATCAAAATACTAGTGAGTAGCAAGTAATATAATACACCTGTAAGTAGGCCTGGGTACATATATAATAATAATAAACTCGGTAATTCCAGTACTAACCCAAGTCCATATTTTAGTAAATTTGGTACAAGGTTGAAATAATTTTTACAAATATTAGTTAAAGCGTGGCTGACCATTCTGATATAATATGTCATTACTATTAATGTAGTACTGTATCCTTCCAGTCCGAGTTATTGTAAATCTTGAATAACTGCCTGGACCCTAAACAAATATTAAGGCCACAATACGTGTATATGTTTGTATAAAACGTCTAGCAAAATTTTCAATGTTTCAGGTTTGCATGGTAAACTAGACTTGAAAACAAAAAGCTTAATTTCAAATTATGACTATTCACTATAAAATAATTGTCACCAATGAACTAAACAATGCGCTTCGTCAACGACAACTGCAATACAGTCTTCGCGAAATGTTTGAGAGCTAGCAAGCGTCCTCCAACGTTTCTTCCCCATGAATGCTTCTGGAGTGGCATAGATTAAAGAATAAACACCTTCTTCGACGCTCTTTAAAATCTCTTCATCCTGGCCATCGAATATCGCCGCTGCAGATATTCCAAAGAATCATTTACATGCCTCACTTGATCTCTCATAAGTGATAATAAAGGCGATATCACAAGAACGGTGCTTGTGCCAATCGGTTGGTCATTGAAGACATCGGCAATGATTGGAATAGCCTGGAAAATCAGAGACTTCCCATAGCCAGTGTGAGCGCTAAAGAATATATCTTTGCCTTTAAAAAATTGACACAAAGCTTCCTTTTGATCGTCGTAAAAATTTTCGACTTGTAGAAGCGTACACGCTGTCGAAATAGCTTCAGAAAACTTAGCCTCATCCAACACTCCTTCGGTATTCGGCGCCATTTTTTTAATTTGTCATTCGAGCGTGCTTGCATAATTTGCGACATAATAACATTGCATAAATTATTTTCCTCAAAACCTGGAAAGGCGCGTAGCAAGCTTTCGTTCGAAGTTGCGCAGTCCCTCACTTCCTTTGGAAGTCTGGGACTGCACGCAGGCTACGCCTTTAGACTTACGAGTTTTTTTGCGAAAATCATAACATTTAACAGAACGAGAAATTTTGAAACATTCGGTACAAGTACGCTTTTCAGATGGAACCCATAGACATTCTTTGCGTAAGCAAGTGCGACATGGATCATTGCAAGAATGATAACGATAATCCGAATAAAAAGACTCGCATTTTTACAGTAAAAACGTTTACCATGCAAAGCTGGGAGCTTCTTCGGATTAATTACATTATAATGATCACCGTGTTTGTACAATACAATCTGTTTATCACGCCGGGGTCCTTCGTAAATGCTAGTGTTTCTAGCATTAAAATCAATAATAGTAATCTGGTAACCCGTCAAGATCCCTTGGAAGTTCGACACTTCCCGAAGACCGCAAGGACCAGGCGAAATATTGGCTTTTTTATATAATTCTAAAGCTAATTTTTTCTGAATTCACTTTCCTAATTTAATTTGTTTCAACTTTGGATGATTATCGACTAACGCCTGCCCTACAGCTAAAGCTCGCCCATAACATAGATTATCCTTATTTTTAATTGTAATAATAGATATTTTAACTAAAGTGTATTTAGAATAATCTAAAACTTTAAGAGCGTTCTTATTTCTTACTTTACCGGACCCGGTTGGCTGTTTGACGGCTACAACATCATGACAAAAGACTGGTCTAACGGGATATTGTCGTTACTTTGTAAAACTTTGGTGACCTCAGCCAACACTTTATTTGCGGTCACTTGGATAGCTGGAAGAAGACGTGTACTGATAGGTACCTTTAAAGCATCAGAACGAATCATCACACGCATCTTGTCTTCGAGCGGTGTTTGTACGTCACACTGGTCTTTTACCAGCAGGTAATAAAAGTAACACCCCGATTAATATATAAACTGAACAACTCACTAGGTATTACGCAGTACTACATACACCAAGAACATTTTTACGTGAGTGAGTGAGTGAGTGAGTGAGTGAGTGAGTGAGTGAGTGAGTGAGTGAGTGAGTGAGTGAGTGAGTGAGTGAGTGAGTGAGTGAGTGAGTGAGTGAGTGAGTGAGTGAGTGAGTGAGTGAGTGAGTGAGTGAGTGAGTGAGTGAGTGAGTGAGTTTAAATCTTTATTACCTCCAATTTCTGAAGAGCCTTACAATTACATATTAAAAGAAGAAAAGGAAAAAAAGTACTAAATTATATAGACAACATAGTGTCCCTAAAACATGATGAGACATAACATGCCGATTGAACCAAAAACGATGACCATAAGTTAGGTTCTAAGCAAAGAATCGTCCCTTGCACCACAGATACAAGTCAAAAAGTCTGAATCAGGCAAAGAAGCCAGGTATACGTTAAGTGATACAGGTAACACGTCATTTATCCAGGACCACAAACGTTCTCTTTCGGTTTCGGAACCAACACAGAAAAGTAACGCGTGGTTGATTGGGTTCTTATAGTATCTACTCACACAAATCTAGTCAACTGGATCATTTATCCGTTTTTCTCGTATTTTAAAAGATCCACAAATTAACCTCAAAACAGTAGTAACTTCCTTTAAATATTGTGGCATCTCTTTTGCTAATAACCACCAATGACAGACTTCATGTTTTGGATGGACAGTTTTATAAATGTACGGCTGCTTATTTTCTCTTATTTTGCTTTCCCATGTGTTTTGATGAACATTTCTCAAAGAATCATTTACAATCCTTTTCCAGGCATTTTTACTTGGAAATTGAATCATCAAAATGAAGTTGACCATATACTGCATTAGATCATATTTATCAAGAACCTTCATAATGTCTGGTATAAATCCCACTAACTTTCTGTCAGAATTCCACTTCCACCGAATCAGTCTGGTAAAGAAGATTCGTCTACAAGGCGCACCCGGAGTCATATTGATTAATCTCTCTAAAAAATATAATTTACGTTTGTCAATTTCAACGTCGAGAGAAAATAGTCCTAATAAACCCCGCGCAGCAGAACCGGGCGTTCCTGGAAGAAAACCCTGCATGATTCGACACATTATGTTCTGCGATTTTTCCAATTCAACAAGATGGCTTTTACTGAGCTGCCAAAGTTCGCAACCATAGAGCAGCTTTGGGAGACCAATAATCTTCCATAACTTAGTCGAGATGGATGGATTAATACCACCATAACGAGCGCCCATATTAATGAGTATAAAACTTGCTTCTCTAGCTTTGTTAGTTGCATCTGAAATGCGCACCAAATTCCCCTTTTTAGCATCAATATGCCATGTCCTGCCTAGGTTTGACCAGCATTGCTTTTCTTGTACAGTGTTTGTACCTAATTTCCAGATTCGTTTTCGAGAATTGATGTCGTTTTCCTCTTGTTTCTCACCAAACGTCAGTATGACAGTTTTACTGAGACTAAAGTTGAATCTCCATGTTCTACTATAATCCTTAGCTAAATGTAGCATTTTATCAAGACCGTTTTTCATTCGAGAAAGCATGGTTAAATCATCCGCAAACGTAGGAGATCCGTAATAGTACGATTTGATAGTAATTCCAGCATTTGAGCTATTTAACTCATAAATCATAGCATCGATAAATACTAGAAACAGCCAAGGGGATAGAACACCACCTTGTCTTGTACCTTGGCGAAGCCCATAAGTTCTGGAGGTACTTCCTTCTATAAACACAAACTCGTTCATATCCATGTACCAATTCCGAATTAACCTCCAAGCTTTACCTGAGATATTCTTATTATGATGTAATTTATAGAGCATACCATTGATCCACATTGTATCGGAAGCTTGCTGATATCCATATAGGCAACATATACTTTTTCATTTTCTTCACAACAATGTTTTATAGCTTCGTCAATAACAAAACAAGTCGTTAATGCGTCTTGCTCTTTCTGGTAGCCCCCTTGGAGAGGATGATGTCTATTTTTTTGTTCTTTCTGCAGTCTAGATAGCACAATTCTTTCTAGAACTTTATTAATACTAATTAACAAGCTGATGCCTCTATGGTTGTCGAACGATCGTACCTTTTTGTTTCCCTTCAGAATTGGAATTTTTATCGCCAACTTGAATGACCGTGGTATTTCTTCTATTTCAATTATTCTGTTGTAAAATTTTAGTAAAACCTGAATTAGAATTTCTCCGCCATATTTTAAATGTTCATATGAAATACCGTCATATCCAGGGGACTTTCCATCTGGCAACCCTTTGATCACTGCCTCAATTTCTTTAGCGTTAAACGATGTACTAAATGTATAATTGAACTGGCTAGCAGATGCTCTGTAAATCTCGTCAACTCCCTTGTTAACATCTGTAAAGGACTGATTTTTAAACGTTTCTTCGTCCAAAAGAGAAAACAACGACTCATAATAGTCAGCCCAGAGGTTTGCTATTCTTTGAGCGTCCGTAACGGTTTCCCCATTAACAAATAAACCCTTAGGCTTTTTATTTTTGTTTCTTTTACCTGCTCTATAGTTCAGTTTCTTTTACCTGCTCTATAGTTCAGTTCAGTTTCCAGAATTTGTTGTGATCTATTTCATTCAAATTGGAAATGACGTAAAATTCATTCTGTTCAAATTCCCACGAAGCCTTCCTCTGTTCTCGCCTATATTCGCATTTTAACTTCTTGTATTGTTTGTAGAAATTATTGTTGCAACTTCGGGGGGATCCCCAACTTATCCATTCCGCACGTGCGGCCATAACGGATTTCTTAAGACGTTTTAGTTTGTCAGTCCAATAGGGTTTTATGAAACGATTATATTTGACCCTTGGGAGAGCTGAGTCGGCAAATTTGATTGCATTAGTAAGACCATCATAAAACAGATTCACATCAGACGTAAGATTATGCTCCTGAAGTTCTTGTAGAGACATTCTTAATCTGGCACGGTAGTTGTCTATGTCTTCAGATGTGCAACGTTTCCAGGCAATTTTTTCAAAGAGGTATTTCGCTTTGGTTTTATGGGATATTCTTTCTTTATCCGGAAGACATATTTCTAAACTTAACGGTTGATGAAATACAACATTGTCTGGATGATCAGTTAGTACTTCAATGTCGTGAACACATTGTAATAACTTATTATCTAAAATTGCGTAATCCACTATAGAATTACCATTACGACAAATGTACGTAAATTGAGGAGACTCGCAGACTGGTGAGATGTTGGCCGATGATAGATCAAGCTTATCACAAAGTAATTTAAGTTTCTTACCTCGGCTATTCCAATTCTGACCAAGGCTCGATTCTTTCATATGAGCATTAAAATCTCCCAATAATATCAAGTATTGTGCACGGCTTTTCTGTTCGATGCAAAATTGCTCCAGAGCATCTAATGTATTGATATACTCTTCAGACCTATTGTTGGTCGAAGGAAAATAAACAGCTACTATAACTAAAATAAAGTCGCCAATGCTCACCGTTGCTGAAATTAAACGGTCACTACCTGTGTGTAATTCTCGTACACCTAGACCTTTTTTGATGAATAACGCCACCCCTCCTTGACCCCTCTTCCATCGCTGGTTGATGTCGTTTTTAGAACTGCTACATGAAAAAAACATGGAAATCATCATCAAGCGTGTCTAGAAATGGTAATTCGTCAGGGTAAAGCCAGTGTTCACTCAGAGCAAGAATATTTATATCTCGCAAAAGTCGTTTAACGTAAATAAAACTCCCGTAAATTCCCCCACAGTTCCAGCATCCGAACTTTAATTTAGACGTGTTGTGCACTATCGTTGTTCTCTGGTGTTTCCGATGACTTCCTTAACCAGTTGTTTTTCGAAACCCAGGGTCTGGCGTAAACATGCTTAGGCCAAAACTCATTGTCCAAGACTCGATTAAAGTCTTCTCTGTTAACATTTACTCGGACGGCAACAGTGCCTTTTCTTTTACTCGAAAATAATCTAACAAATGTCGGCGATATTCCTTTTCTCTCCATAAACTTTGTTATCAAACTCACATTAACATTATCTCGGATGCCGCCACGATAAAGACGCTTTATATTTCTTCTCTCGACTCCAACAAATGCAACGTCGTCTTCCTGTCTAGGTTCACTGGACACATTGCCTGTCTCTGTGTTGACCCGATTATCAGTGTTATTATCCTCTACTAGTACATCTTGTATACCAGTGTTCTGTTTCTCATGTCTTCTGGTTTGCTTTTGTCGTGTAGATAACAAGTTTTCACCACTTGCGATGTTTGCGTTTTCTGCATTAAATTCAGTTGACTGATTTTGTTTACTGCTAAGTCGCAATTGTTCTTGGCGTAAATTTGCATTTCTTGCATTAGATACGGTTGGTTGGTTTTCTGACATTGTTGTGACTCTATGTCTTACGACATCGGAAAAGGAACTATTTGGTCCCAAGGCATTGATAGTCAATCCCTTTGGGTTTTCCCCCTCGACTCCGATTTCTGTTCTATTCGTAGACGATTGTTTTTCCTTCGAACGTTGTAAATCTTTGCCAAGTTTGTTGGACTTTTCTTCGAGTTTAATCAAGTGCTCTTGCTGCCCCGCTAGTTGTGCTTCAAGGCTTTCGAAGTTATTCAACATAATGCTTTTTTCTGCTTTGCAATTCCCCATAAATGTTACCAGTTCAGATTCCAACGACAAGATTTTGGCTTCCTTCTCGCACAGGTTTGCTTTCAGGTCGGAAATTTCTTGCTTCCAACTCTCTACTGAATGATCAAAGTCCTCTTTGAGTTCGCAAAATTTGGTATCCATTTTTTCTAATAGAGCCATAAATTGCTTTCTTTCGTTTTGGCTTGTTGTATTCAAGGTATCTTGTTCAATCACATTCGCCATAATTTCCATAAACGATTGTTCGTTTTGAGACGACGACTTCGGGAATATATCATTCATTTCAGCTGTAACTTCACCTGAACGACAGAATTTCACCAAGGCAATAATGTCACATGCCAGTTTTTCGCTCACTTGAGTAAGCGTTGTTGAAGTCTCCTTTGAGATTTTCAGTTTAACCTCTTCAGTTGATGAAGCTAATATATTTCTTTCGACGTCTTCTATGTACTTCGAGATGTCATCAGCATTTATCGTTCTCTTATCATTACTACATTTCAGTATTCTTTGTGATAACGTTTCGTCGTTGCCACTCGAATTATTCTCGGTCAAAACATCCAAATCATTGGGATCTCTGTCCTCCATCGTTGCAACCGAGTCTTGTTTATTGCTTCCTGAATCGTTTTCCATCAACGATGTCAGTGAAACTGCCAAAATACGGCTATCATTTCTTGTCCTCACGGAGCCATGAAATGCATGACCATCCACCATGACACATGTAGAGTATATAATCAAAATACTAGTGAGTAGCAAGTAATATAATATACCTGTAAGTAGGCCTGGGTACATATATAATAATAATAAACTCGGTAATTCCAGTACTAACCCAAGTCCATATTTTAGTAAATTTGGTACAAGGTTGAAATAATTTTTACAAATATTAGTTAAAGCGTGGCTGACCATTCTGATATAATATGTCATTACTATTAATGTAGTACTGTATGCTTCCAGTCCGAGTTATTGTAAATCTTGAATAACTGCCTGGATCCTAAACAAATATTAAGGCCACAATACGTGTATATGTTTGTATAAAACGTCTAGCAAAATTTTCAATGTTTCAGGTTTGCATGGTAAACTAGACTTGAAAACAAAAAGCTTAACAGTGAGTGAGTGAGTGAGTGAGTGAGTGAGTATAAATCTTTATTGCCTCCAATTTCTGAAGAGTTATTTACAAAAATAATTGATTAAATAATTAAAATTTAAATAGTTAGCATAGTGCATTTAAAACATGATGAAATGTAACAAGCTGATTCTATTAGAAACAGTGTCCATATATCAAGGTCTGAACAAAGAATGTCATTCTTTTCTCCACAAATACAAAACAAAAAATCTATATCTGGCAAACAAGCTAAGTATACACTTAGCGGAACAGGTAAACTATCGTTGATCCAAGACCATAACTTCTCTCTTTGATCATAAGATCCACTGCAAGACAACAAAGCATGATTTACTGGGTTTAAGTAGTTTCTTTCACACAAATCACAATAGTCAGTATATTCATTCGGATTTTCTACACGTTTTCCTCGAATTTTGTAGGATCCACACATGACTCTTATAACATCTGTTATTTGTAATAAATATTCTGGCTTCGCTTTTGCTAACATCCACCAAAAACAAGTTTCATGAGTTGGATGAACTCTTGCATAAATGGTCAGTTGCTTATGTCTATTAATTTTAATCTGCCACGCCTCTTGGTACCAGTTGCGTAAGTTAGAATTCACAATCTTCTTCCAGTTCTTTTTTGTAGGAAACTGGTCTGTTAGAATGAATTCAACCATGTACTCTATTAGTTCGTATTTTTGAAGAACTCTTATGACGTCTGGGATGAATCCTGTAAGCTTTTTATCTGTGTTCCATTTCCATTTTATCAGCCTTCTTAAAAAAATCCGTCTGCAAGGAGTTCCTGGTCTAATATTTATCAATCGACCCAACAAATAAAGTTTTCGTCTATCTATTTCTACTTCAACACTAAGTAAGCCCAACAGACCACAGGCAGCAGAACCAGAAGTTCCAGGAAGAAGTCCTTGCATTATACGAACTGTTACATTTTGTACCTTTTCTAACTCTGTAATGTGATGACCTTTGAGCTGCCAAAGTTCCGCACCATATAACAACTTAGGGAGGCCGATGACTTTCCACAATTTAGACGAAATGGAAGGATTTATCCCCCCATGGCGAGCACCCATGCCAACAAGTGTGTAGCATGCTTCTCTTCCCTTTTGTAATGCATTTGAAATAAACACCAAACTGTCCTTGAAAATGTGCCATGTCTTTCCTAGGTTAGACCAAACTTGTAATTCTAATAAAACACTACTGCCAAGTTTCCACAGTCGTCTTTCACAATTTGTATCGTGCTCCATTTTGCTTTCTCCGAACGTTAATATTACAGTTTTCTTTAAATTAAAATTAAATCGCCACATTCGGCAAAAATTCCATGCAATCTGTAGCATTCTGTCGAGACCTGGTTTCATTCTTGACAGCATAGTCAAATCATCCGCGAACATTGGTGAACCATAACAGACGGAGTTAAGAGAAATGCCAGCGTTAATTCGATCAAGTTCTTGAATAAGGTCATCAATAAAAACCAGAAACAGCCATGGAGATAAAACCCCACCCTGTCTTGTTCCTTGAAATAGTTCATAGGTTCTGGACGCAGTCCCTTCTATGAATACAAACTCTTGCATATCCAGGTACCAGTGTCGAATCAATCTCCAAGCTTTACCTGAGATGTTTTTGTTGTAATACAATTTATACAACATACCGTTTATCCACATTGTGTCAAAAGCCTTACTAATATCCATATAAGCAACATAAACGTTCTCATTTCCTTCGCAACAATGCTTGATAACTTCATCAATTACGAAACAAGTTGTTAATGCATCTTGCTCTTTTTGGTAACCTCCTTGAAGAGGATGATGACTGTTATTTGGGTTTTTTTGTAGTCTAGATAGAACAATTCTTTCCAAAACTTTATTGAAACTGGTAAGTAAGCTGATACCTCTATGGTTATCAAAAGACCGAACCTCTTTGTTTTTCTTTGGAATTGGAATTTTAATTGCCAACTTAAATGACCTAGGTATTTCTTCAATTTCAATGATACAGTTATATAATTTCAGCAAAATTTGAGTTATAATCTCTCCGCCGTATTTTAAATGTTCGTATGTAATGCCATCGTAACCTGGAGACTTTCCATTTGGCAATCTTTGTATTGCAGCCGCAATTTCTGTTACAGTGAGTGGTGTACTGAAAGTATAATCAACGTTCGAAGCAGATGCTTCCAAAACTTCATCAACTTTTTTGTTAACTTCTGAGAAAAATTCATAATTGAACGATCCTTCGTGTAAAGGAGAAAATAATGACTCATAATAATCAGCCCATAGATTGACTATTTTCTGAGGATCGGTAACTGTTTCATCATTAACAACCAAAATATTTGTTTGTTTTTTTGTTTTCCTTTTCCTACTCTGCTGTTCAACAGTTTCCAAAGCATGTCATGATCGGTTTCATTTAAATTAGCAATGTTAGAAAACTCTTTCTGCTCGAATTCCCGCGAGGCCTTTCTTTGTTCGCGTCTGTATTCACATTTTAGTTTCTTATAGTGTTTATACAAGTTATTTGTACAACCACGAGGGGATCCCCAGCGTATCTATTCCGCGCGTGCAGCCATAACTAATTTCCTGAGACTTTTCAGTTTATCAGACCAATAAGGTTTTAAGGCACTTTTAAATTTGACTATCGGGAGAGGTAAATCTGCAAATTTAATTGCGTTAGCAAGAGCATCGCAAAACAAATTTATGTCGGAAGGATTTTTGTCCAAAAGTTCTTGTAAGAAAATTCTTAATCTAGATCGATAGGTTTCTATATCTTCATGTGTACAACGTTTCCAAGATATCTTTTCACAAAGGTATTTAGCTTCAGATTTTAGGGTTGTTTTTTCTATAAACGGAAGACATAATTCCAAACTTAGCGGTTGGTGAAACACAACATTGTCTGGGTGTTCGTTCAGTACTTCGATCGCTTGAACATATTTCAGTAACTCATTCTCAATGATTACATAGTCCACAATAGAGTTGCCAAAACGAGAAATATATGTAAACCGAGGAAATTCACAGACTGGTGAAATATTAGCTGGTACTATATTAAGTTTATCACAAAATAGTTTAAGCTTCTTACCACGACTGTTCCAATCCTGGCTAAGACTTTGCTCTTTTACGTGGGCATTAAAATCCCCCAATATTACAAGATGTTGTCCGCGACTTTTTTGTTCAATGCAAAATTGTTCCAAAGAATCCAGTGTATTGATAAATTGTTCTGAACTGTAGTTCGTCGAAGGAAAATACACAGCTACTATAACTAAAATTATTTCCCCAATGCTCACGGTTGCTGCAACAATACGATCACTGGCCGTTTGCAATTCTCGTGCCACTAGATCTTTTCTAATAAATAGCGCGACGCCTCCTTGACCTCTCTTCCATCGCTGATTTACATCATTTTGAGAGCTACTACATGAAATAACATGAAAGTCATTATTGAGCGTATCCAGAAATGATAGTTCATCTCGATATAACCAGTGCTCGCTCAAAGCAAATATGTTTAAATCACGCAAAAGTCGTTTGACATAGATGAAGCTTCCGTAGATTCCTCCGCAGTTCCAGCACCCTAACGTTAGTCTAATCTTGTTCTGAAGGATTGTTCTTGTTTACTGATGCTTCCGATGACTTTTTTAACCAATTTTGTTTTGATACCCAAGGTCTGGCATAAACATGTTCGGGCCAAAACTCATTTTCCAACACCCGATCAAAGTCTTCCTTATTTACATTCACTCTAACGGCAACGGTTCCTTTTCTTTTACTTGAAAATAATCTGACAAATGTTGGAGAAATCCCCTTGCGCTCCATGAACGTTGTTATTAAGCCTACATTAACGCCTTCTCGAACACCACCAAGATAGACTCGTTTTATACTTCTTCTCTCGACTCCAACGAAGCTTCCACTGTCTTCGACTTGATCATGTCTGAGACCGCTTGGCGCATCGTTTACTATCTCTGTGCCAACATGGTTGCCAATGTTCTGGTTTTCATGTTCTCGGGTTTGCGCTTGTTTATCAACAGTGGACGAGGTGGACTTCTTTTCTTTGCTGCTAAGTTGGAAATTACTTTGGCTTAAATTTACATTTTTTTCACTAGACTGGTTTTCTCTAACAATCGTAGTTTGTCTTGCGGCATTTGCATACAAATTTGCCTTTGTATGAAGACTAACCTCAGGTTCTATTGGGCATTCCAGATCAATTGTACTTCTGTTTGAAGATAGTTGCTTCTTTGATCTATCTTGACTTTTCAGTAATTTATTCTCGAGTTTATTCAAATTTTCTCGATGTTTACCAAGTTGTAATTCATGATTTCCAAGCTTGTCCAACATGTTCTCCTTATTAGATTTGTAATTCCCTTTAAAACTAGCGAGCTCCGATTCCAGAGAGTAGATTTTGGCTTGTTTTTCACACAAATTGGATTTTAAATCGCCCACTTCTCTTTCCAATATCAATATCTTGTCATCAAAATCTTCTTTCAACTGGCTGAGTTTAGCGTCTAGATTTTCCACAAGTGTCATGAGTTGCTTTCTCTCTTCTTGGCTGGATGTTTTAGGGTTGCTTTGCTCTTGTGAATTCGATAGTAGATCTATAAACGATGCCTCAGAGTGACTTGATAATTTTGGAAATATCTCGTTTAGCTCGGCCGTCACTTCCTTTGACCCACAAAATTTTACCAAAGCAACGATATCACTTGCCAATTTCTCGTTTGCTGTACGCCCGCCCGAACGTGTTATTCTCCTTACCGGTTTTCCTTTAGGAAATTCAGGGTAGGTAACCTTGCAGAGCTCCACAATTTTATCCCTTAAGCTATTGAGCTTTCCGGAGCTATCCTTCGAGAGTTTTGCCTTAACATCTTCCATAGATGTCGTAATTATATCCTTTTCGATGTCGTGAATTTGCTCCGAAAGAGAAGGAGAAGACATATTCCCCAAATTATCGTTTCTCTCTGTCAAAGTAGACAGTGTTTCTGCCAAACCTAGGCCAGTACATCTAGTCACAACGGAGCCACACTCCGCATGACCTTCCGCCATGACAGTTGCAAATGAGTCGGTGAGTGAGAGTCGGTGAGTGAGTGAGTCGGTGAGTGAGTGAGTCGGTGAGTGAGTGAGTCGGTGAGTGAGTGAGTCGGTGAGTGAGTGAGTCGGTGAGTGAGTGAGTCAGTGAGTGAGTGAGTCAGTGAGTGAGTGAGTCGGTGAGTGAGTGAGTCGGTGAGTGAGTGAGTCGGTGAGTGAGTGAGTCGGTGAGTGGGTGAGTCGGTGAGTCGGTGAGTGAGTGAGTCGGTGAGTGAGTGAGTCGGTGAGTGAGTGAGTCGGTGAGTGAGTGAGTCGGTGAGTGAGTGAGTCGGTGAGTGAGTGAGTCGGTGAGTGAGTGAGTCGGTGAGTGAGTGAGTCGGTGAGTGAGTGAGTCGGTGAGTGAGTGAGTCGGTGAGTGAGTGAGTCGGTGAGTGAGTGAGTCGGTGAGTGAGTGAGTCGGTGAGTGAGTGAGTCGGTGAGTGAGTGAGTCGGTGAGTGAGTGAGTCGGTGAGTCGGTGAGTCGGTGAGTCGGTGAGTGAGTGAGTCGGTGAGTGAGTGAGTCGGTGAGTGAGTGAGTCGGTGAGTGAGTGAGTGAGTGAATGAGGTCAGTCAGTCAGTCAGTCAGTCAGTCAGTCAGTCAGTCAGTCAGTCAGTCAGTCAGTCAGTCAAAAAAACAAAAACTAACTATCTGACTAAATAGAAATAACAGTACTACTAAAACATGATGAGATATAACTTGCAGATTTCAGCAAGTATGACGTCCACAGTTCCATATTCAGACACAATGTCTCTGACCATTGCCCTAAAATACTGAGGACAAAATCCATGTCTGGCATAGATGCTAGATGTACAGCAAGTTCCAATGGGAGGTTATCGTTTATCCAATCCCACAAGTTTTCTCTCTCTATTTGAGAACCTGAACAATATAGCAGAGCATGATATACAGGGTTTAAATAATCACGTTTACATAAATCACAATGATCACTATATGTATTGGGATTGTCAATACGTTTTCCTCTAATCGTATATGATCCACAGATCAGTCTAACCACATTAATTATGTCCTTGAAATGATGTGGATTCCTTTTTGCCAATAGCCACCAATGAGAAACTTCATTCTTTGTATGAACTTTTGAATAGAAATAGAGTTGCTTATTCTTACTGATTTTCTCTTCCCACTCACTATTATACCGTTCATATACATGTTCACTGACGATTTTTTTCCATCTAGCCTTTGTGGGGAAGGAGTTCTTACAAATAAATTCATTAGGTATTCTGAAAGGTCGTACTTTGAAAGAATTCCTACTATATCTGGTATGAACCCAATTAGTTTTTTCTCATGATTCCATTTCCAGCGAATCAATCTTATGAAGAAAATACGCCGACATGGTGCGCCGGGGCTCATATTTATCTGTCTTCCCAGAAAATACAGCTGACGCTTGTCTATTTCAGCTTCAATGGAAAGCAAGCCCAGGAGTCCTCGCGCTGCTGATCCGGAAGTTCCTGGTAATAATCCCTGCATAATACGGACCATGATATTTTGGACCTTTTCCAGCTCGGTGAAATCTTTATATTTCAGCTGCCAGAGCTCTGAACCATATAACAACTTTGGGATACCAATTCGCCGCCAGAGTTTAGATGAGACCACGGGGTTTAATCCTCCATAACGAGCACCGATGCTCATTAACATAAAACACGCTTCTCTACCCTTCGTGGCTGCATTTGAGACAATTGTCGAGGATTCTTTATTTACGAGCCAAAGCTTTCCCAAATTTGACCACATATCCTTTTCCGATAAGACCCGAGACCCAAGTTTCCAAGTTCTGATTATACAATTTACACTATGTTCCGTTTGACTCTCCCCAAAAGTTAATATCACCGTTTTCTTTTCGTTAAAATTAAAACACCATTTTTTGCTATATTCCCATGCCGTCTGCAACATCCTGTCTAACCCTGATTTCATGCGTGATAGCATGGTCAGATCGTCCGCAACATAGGTGACCCGTAATAAGTTGAGTATAGAGAGATTCCTGCATTAATTCGGTTTAACTCTTCAATAAGATCATCTATGAAAACAAGAAACAGCCAAGGTGATAGTACCCCTCCTTGTCTCGTTCCTTGTTTAAGAGTATATGTACGGGATGTTTTTCCCCCAATGAAGACAAACTCCTTCATATTTTTATACCAGTCTTTAATGAGCCTCCAAGCTTTACCAGAAATTCCTTTATTGTAGTACAACTTGTAGAGCATTGCATCAATCCACATGGTATCAAATGCCTTGCTAATATCCATATAAGCTACGTAGACTCTTTCATTTTCTTCACAACAATGATTAACAACTTCATCAATCACAAAGCATGTCAGTCAGTCAGTCAGTCAGTCAGTCAGTCAGTCAGTCAGTCAGTCAGTCAGTCAGTCAGTCAGTGAGTCAGTCAGTCAGTCAGTCAGTGAGTCAGTGAGTCAGTCAGTCAGTCAGTGAGTCAGTGAGTCAGTCAGTGAGTCAGTGAGTCAGTCAGTGAGTCAGTCAGTGAGTCAGTCAGTCAGTGAGTCAGTCAGTCAGTGTCAGTCAGTCAGTCAGTCAGTCAGTCAGTCAGTCAGTCAGTCAGTCAGTCAGTCAGTCAGTCAGTCAGTCAGTCAGTCAGTCAGTCAGTCAGTCAGTCAGTCAGTCAGTCAGTCAGTCAGTCAGTCAGTCAGTCAGTCAGTCAGTCAGTCAGTCAGTCAGTCAGTCAGTCAGTCAGTCAGTCAGTCAGTCAGTCAGTCAGTCAGTCAGTCAGTCAGTCAGTCAGTCAGTCAGTCAGTCAGTCAGTCAGTCAGTCAGTCAGTCAGTCAGTCAGTCAGTCAGTCAGTCAGTCAGTCAGTCAGTCAGTCAGTCAGTCAGTCAGTCAGTCAGTCAGTCAGTCAGTCAGTCAGTCAGTCAGTCAGTCAGTCAGTCAGTCAGTCAGTCAGTCAGTCACCTTTTGACCACGGCACTGTGATATTGCACGCGTTGTTGACAAAGAGGGTGACTTATGCTAGTCAACTTAAGCATGACTCAGGGAGACCTATTAAACTTTTGGAGAATGATTGCGCTCGAATGCAAATTTCGAAAAATATTTGTAGCGGGCCACAAGAGGAGGTGACAACGCTGCCTCTTAGTATTTGTCTGTAGCGTCCATTACCACAATTGTGGTCGACGACATCAGGTATGCTTGAAATGCTGTAAAACAGGTGCTACCACAAGAAAGATGTACGGAGCAATTTCAAAACGTTTGCAGGGAAACGAAATGCGTATCGTAGCAGGCCAAAAACAGGAAACGCGGGAGAACGAAAGTAATATAAATCTTGCCAACGTATTACCAAAACGGATAATGCGCGGCATGGCCCAAAATAAACATGTTGTGTTTACTTTTCCGCCAAAACATTAATTAACGAATCCGTCTGCATTCCTTTAATAGCTTTTGTTACGATTTTGCTAATACTCAATCACAAAATCGTAACAAAAGCTACTGTCCTTACCCCAGTGAGAAGGTGTTTAAATTTTTTTGAAATATTATGTAGTATTTGCTGGGTTATCATTTTTCTATAACAAAGAATTAAAATTCCTGCGTGCACGCGTGTGGTCGGGAACGTTAGCTACAATCATGGCCAGAAATAATTGGGACAGCAGTGCAAATGAAGAGTCTGGTAGCCTCGCACAAGAAAAACTATAATATATCGCCTTGAATCCTTACTTAACAATCTCTCCCCTCCCCCCTCCATCAATGTTGTTTCATTTTATACTTGGTGTGATATAACGACGAAAAAGAGCAATAGAATGGCAACATTGAAGGGGGGCAACTTCGAATGCGTAGTGGTTTTTACGAACTGTCCTAGGGTTTTTGGCCATGATTGTAGAAAGAGGAGTTTGATAAATTTAATAACCGTGAAAATCGAAGCTTTTATGAATAAGTATTTTCAAAGTTGGTGGCTTCTGGGTAAGAAGTATCGATCTTTACGCTCGAGGTGTCAAAATGCGAATCGGATGGATTTTCGGTGAGAAAATCGCGGTCGATGACAGAGCGATGTGAGTTTTGTTGACGATAGTTTCCAGCCTGGTGTTAGACTGTAGCCTTGTGTGTATATATATAATTACAGAGAGAACACCGCTCAACTACGGCCGTTCAAAATAATGTTGTTAGAAGTCTCCACTCGCTCAAGGTAAACAATATGAAAGTTAAACTGTTAAATTTTTCAAATTATAACCGAATTCTCATTCAAATCATTAATTCAACCGTGATTCAACTGTCATATTTATTACTGTCAACCCGCCCAACCTAATCTAAAGGCTGAGTACAAGTGTGGGCTGCTCATACTCGTTCATAACTGTACTATTTTAGTTAATTCTAGATACGTATTTTTTAATTGGAGTATTAAATATTCGATCAAGCTATTTTAGCTCAGGTTTTTGAAATTGACAACTTCCAAAAATACACTGTTTTAATTAGGGGGCGGCACGAAAAATAACAATAGGCGCCTGCAGGCGCTCCCCTTCCCCAGGCTTTGAATTACCGGGAGATCTATTCTCGGTAAACAATGGAAAGCCAAGTAAGCTATTGCTCCCGTTAGTTAAATATTAAATACTGGTTTCGATAATTTGGAAACAACAAACTGTCAATGAGTGCGATCTTTCAAGCGCTCTATTTATACGACGCCTACGATCTACCCGCATAGGAGGTAAGCCCCAATATAACTTAAGGCCTGGCCAAACGCTTGCAACATTTCATGCAACATCGTTCAACATTATTGAATTCAAGCGTGATTCAACATGTTGAAAGCGTTGAATGATGTTGAACGTTGTTGAATGGTGTTGAATGATGTTGAACGAAATTATATATACCATTGAACGAAATGTTGAAAGCGTTTGGCCAGTCACTCTGTCTGTACGAAAACCTCGGGCAAATACTCTTCCGTACAGACCTCGCACTCGGTTAATAAGTCTTTAATATAGCACGTATTAAAGAATACTGCATGGTTCTGATTGGGTGAGCGAGTGCATGTGACCATGTTCTTAAATTTTGGTCAAAAACACGATGGAATGAAATATAACATTCCTAACATAGATACATAGCATGGGTATTAAAATATATTTGTTGTTATACTGACCAATGCATATATATATATATATATATATATATATATATATATATATATATAAATCCCCCAATTTAGGATAAACGGGATTTTTTAAAAAGTACTTCATACCTGAAGCAGGGAAAAATCATACAAACTTCTTTTAAACTACGTCATTCAAATATTCTGATATACCCGTTAAACAACTTATATATTCAACTTACAAAAAAGTAAGATTCGTGAAACCTGCACAACGCATATTAAGAAGTTTACTGACATGCATGTAAACAATTACAAGTGCAACTTGCTAATTTTAACAAACAACATATGGTTACAATAACCCGCCTAAATACGTTGTCTAATAACACACCCAAAAATCGTTAATTGTTTTAACCGAAATTCTAATTCTTTTCTTCAACAAATTAGTATATGTGTTGTACAATCTAACCACTCATTGCGTCACAAATTGCATATTTATTTTGCTTTCTAAATCACGTTTCGTTCTAAGAAAATTTAATACAAAAAATATTTCTTTAAAATGGATAGTAACGTACCTCATTTTTAGTAATATTCCAAAATAATAATCACCAAAAAGGCTTTGTTTCTTTAAAACAAAATAACTACCTTTAATAACGACGTTTCGGAGTCTTACTTCATCATTTGGTGATTCGTAGTATTAAATAGAGTTGTTCTATTTTAAACAAACAAAGCCTTTTTGGTCGTCATTATTACTACAAAATATTACTAAAAAGTGTTTCGTTATGGAATACGGATGAGTCATTTGATATGAAGGAAGCTAGTTTATGCGTTTATTATATAGTCAACTCGATCTCTATGTAACTCGATTGCATCCGGCTCCAAAAACGAAGCCAGCGGAGATGACGAATTTGGTGTACCAATTAAGATGCCCGCCACGGAAACGTTTTATGTTTTCGTAGCACGAAAAGAGACGAAAAAAGCTCATTAAAAATATTTCTGCTATTGGTATCAAACAAACAACATTGTAAAATGTTTAGAAGATTATTTTATGGATTTGTTGGTATTAAGCAATAAAACATGTTATTTCGTATTTTGTTTACTCTGATCGGTAATCGATAAACTAATTGCCTATATTACAAAACTCGTATAGAAAACCAAAAACAGTCAATAACTTCATTATAAAACTATCTATATATACCATTGGTATTAAGGCATAAGTGTTTACAAGGCCTGAAGTATGTAGATGAGAATCTTGAACTGCATTTTCTTGTATTTTCCTTCTGTTTTTCAATGGTATTAAAGTAGTAAGAGTAAATTGGCATCTGACAACTGTTTTACGGCTTTTTCGACTGGAAGCGGTTAGATGCGATGATTCTCTAGGACCTTTTCCGAAGATGTAGTCGTGTAAAGTATGGAATTTAATGAAAGTCTATCCCCCAACCCCCTGAAGGAACCCCTAATCCTAACCGCAAAAATGTGGAATCTCCGGTGGGGTTTTCTCCCCCATGTCGCCTCCGACAGCCATTTCCAAAGCTTGTGTGATGGCAGTAATGTTCAATACGTCACTTGGCGCAGCCTTCGGAAAAGGTCCCAGAGAGTCATCCCATCTAACTTCTACCTTTTCGACTCCTCAGGTAAACTCTTACTACTCCTAAGCCTGCAAAGTACACTGGACCTGGAGTACTAATATGGCCGCCAGTGGTTTCAACATGTTTCTTGCTGGCCATAAAGGATGAGCAGCAATCCAGTTATATAGAGATCAGTAGAAAAATGTACTCACTCAGAGAACGGAGCACGGTTTGATGACGTGCTTTGGCGCCAGCTTAGACATAGCTGGGAGAATTTCAAATACATCATCTGTAAAGTCTCATTGTTATCGACAATAAAAAATGTTTCATGCGTTATATTTTTTCTTTCTATATATTAAAACAATTAGAACAGCTTTATCCGTGCTCTTTATCCATACAGCACTTAGGAAGTACCGAGAGCATTCAACTACACTCGTGCTCTCGTCTCTTCCTTCATGCTGTGCTGTATTACTGAGTGAAGCACGGTAAAAGCTGTTCTATTTGTTAATTACTGTTGGCTTGAAAATTTCTAATATTTTACATATAAGACCCTGTTTACATTACGAGACCAGCACGAAGTTAGACTGGCATGATTTTGTTTAGGTTGCGGTGTTGTTGATAATGAATGTTTACGTCAGGGCGGCATGAAAAAGTGTTGAACCAAAACGATATGAATCGGTACGTGATTTTGTTCATGACAACACAACGAATTACTTTCAGACCGGTCTTTAGCTTAATAAAAGCAAAACACATACCTCACATGTTCACCATGTTCACATGCGCACGTACATGGCATGAGCTCAAAATGTTTGCAAAGTGTTTTGCCCCGGTCTGATATAAACAATCAAACAATTTCAATTCAATTATGCTGGTCTGATGTATCGATCTTATGTATAAACATAGTCTACTATATAGTTCCTATAGCTTTCTTACTGTAACAGCATATATCTTTTAATCAATTTTGCTTACTATTAAGTAAAAAGTTTGAGATCGAAGCTAAAGTGGATAGTGTTAAAGATAAGTATAAAAAAAAATAGAAATAAAGAAATGATAGCAGAGGTAACCAAGTTTTTGAAAGCGCTATCTAAACGAGGTGCTGAAAAAAGCGTCAAACAAGCACAATAAATTAAGCACAATACATGATGTTTTGGTTCCACAACAAAGCAAAGAACAAGTGAAATTAAAAAAATCTCTCTATAAAAGTCAAACTGCGAGCAAACCCGCGTTAAACTACCACTTATCATCAAGTTCGATTGATATCTCTAGAAATGATAGGTAGGGGACCAGAAACTCAGAACGTGTGAACCAATTCAAGCCGAGATCACATAACTTAATGACCCAACCCTGCAGTCATTATGTGAACTAATCCTAAATCACCAGAGCTGCAACAACGTGCAGTCATTGGAAAGCTTAGGAAAATTAAAGGAGTGGTGGAGGTATGATGCGTAGCATATTGAACAAACTCAGAGGGGTTAAACTAGATTTAGTCAGGAAGCAAATAATCGTGAGATTTTCCTCAGTTATATAGTTACAGCTTTGTAGACCTACAATCGTAGAATAATTACATTGGGACACAGCGTATGTCAGGTGACTTATGTGCGCACGCGATTTATCTTTAAAATGTGCCCTCCCCTTACCCCTGCGATCAAGGTTGCGACTAGCCTGCTACGCAGGCGTTACTGGATTGGGGGACTGGGGAGAGGGCTGAGAAGTAACGCCTGCAGTGGAGCTCTTTGGTTTTGTCAAACACCCCCAAATGAAATATGATCTCGAGCGGCCAATGTCTGAAGCTATTAAATTAACTGTTTGTATTAATTGTAATATTTCAAAATCCATGGCATTTAATTCAGTAAAATTTCGCGTAAATTATTATTTCAATAATTCTCTTTGTATAAAAAACAATTATAGTACAAGGGAGTTAAAAGACTGAGAGTTGGTCGCAAATCTGTGGAAGGGATAAATTAATATTAACGTCTGCAGTGTCCGACGGTGTCTGCTCACAAATATTTCTCAAACTGTGGACTGGAAATGTATGAAATTAGGTGTGAATGGTAGAGTAATCCTGTTTCTATCAATGGCAACGAATATTCATGAAAAAAACAGTAATGACAGCGAGTGTTTACCGAAATAAAACAGTTGTGAAAGGTATATAAATAGTAGTGATTATTTAACGGAAATGTCTGCGGTGTCCCACGGTGTCTGCTCACAAATATTTATCAAACTGTGGCCTGGAAATTTATAAAATTAGGTGTGAATGGTAGAGTAACCCTGTTCCTATCAATGGCAACGAATATTCATGAAGAGAACAGTAATGATAGCGAGTGTTTACCAAAATTTACCAAAATAAAACAGTTGAGTGAAAGGTATACCATTATTAAACGGAAATGTCTGCGGCGTCCCACGGTGTTCGCTCTCAAAATCAAATTCAGGAACTTCCTATTATTAAGATATATTCCAAACTCTTGCATGGAGGTTTTAAATATAAAACTTACTTGAATGGTATGGGAGTTGAGGAGGCTGACACTCAGCATTTTCATTTGATCAAATCGCAAAAGCACTGCAAGATGCTGTTTAGATATTTCCTTTGATATAAATCGTTTCAGTTTTGTTTGAAAATTAGAATTGAAATTATTAATTTTACTTACTAAACCTTCTTGATTGACAGATTATGGGCGCTAAGCGAATCACATTCGGCGTAATCAATAATTAAAATCCCGTTCGTCAGCGAACGGGTTTTACAAAACCAAAGAGCTCCACTGCAGGCGTTACTTCTCAGCCTCTCCCCAGTCCCCCAATCCAGTAACGCCTGCTACGCAGGCTAGGTTGCGACCTAAACTTTGTTTGCTAGGACTCAGAAGTGTCCCCTGGTAATCAACATTAGAGAGTTTGGCAATCGCGATGTCTTTGACGACGGCTACGCCAACAACCCCAAAAGGACTGGGACGATTTTAATGTTCACGTTGCAACGTCGCCCGTACGTTCTCTTGCGACGCCATTTTAGTTAAACTGGCGTTGTGTGACAACGGCAAGCATTGATATGGCGGAAACTGCAGAAAAAAGTAAGTATTGACTATTTTGGATTTGTTGGACTATATATTTTCATCTATTCAACTAATTTCCCAATAACATTAGGAAAATATCGATGAAATGGAAATCGCAATTATTACCGGTAGCCGTCGCGAATTAAAATTTGCCAAATTACCGAATTTTGCAACGGGTACGCGATTAAAAAGAGGTTCTCGTCCCAGTCCTTTTGGGGTTGTTGAATTAGCCGTCGTCAAAGACGTCGCGATTGCCAAACTCTCTATTGATTGGTTGGGGATGGGGGAGGGGTATAGTCCCAATGTTTAGTGTCCCAATGAATTATTCTCCGATTGTAGAAACAAATCCACCCTATTTAGATTCCCAGCGAGAAATCACCACCACGCAAAAAAGGTTCAAAACACGACAAAATGTTAGTCGTCAAAGTGACACGTACACACCTCCCACGAACGGAAAGTAGAAGCTACAAGAAAACGGTTGTGTTTTAACTGCACGGAAGCAGGTATCGAGCACCACAAAACCGGTTATGAGAAAAAAGTGCTGAAACTACCAAGTTACAAATCGTCCACAACGCATTCCTATCTTATAATGATTTCCTCGAGGTCGAACCACCACTTCAGAATCACTTTTGGAACAAATTCGTGCAAGAAAGGTTTAATGCAATTGCAGGCGATATTAAAAAGACGTTTCCTCAAATTCGAATTCGAGCCAAAAGACTGACATGCCTAAGATTTCATTAGCAAAAGGAAAGACAGTCTTTATGTGAACGGCGCCTAAACTGCATGGAGGACAAATTGTTCAACTACGACCGCGATATCTTCAACAAAGTCCCCTTTCAGTTGCAGAAGTAGAACTCCAACAAGACAGAAGTGGAAATATTCGAGGTCCTTCAACGTGACACGAGCATAAGCCAAACGGCACCAGGGTGTCACGAGCTTAAGAATGCATATGGTAACCTATATATATGACTGAAATGGGAAAAAAATGGCACAATCTTTGCTTCTTTCCAAAGAAAACAGCTAAACCAACCAAAACAATTCTCTGCTGTGTTGCAAGCGTCATCTGCAACGAGAAGTAGTGTATGCATGGGATGCATCATTGACCAAGAAACTGGTGTGCACATGACAGCAGAAGAATACGATCCCATTGGAAGTAAACGTCCCAAAAGCGTTGAGTTGGCAAAAGGTCGCAGCTGCTTGTTATACCATCATCTTTCAACCGACACAGATCTACGAAGAGCTAGTGAGACCTATGTCACCGAGTGGTTGCGCGATCAGACAAAGTGGCCAGCAGACATATATAGTACACCAGCCAGGGAAGAGTCAATGGAGTCAACCAGCTATTCGCCAAGACAGTAGATGAAAACGACGACTTAGAATATCCTTTTCCAACCGCCATCTCTTCGTGACCTTGAAGGTGTGTGCATGGATGTCGAGATTCTTACATCGAACTCTCTAAAGCAAGCCGAACGCAAAACCCAAGCCAAATGCACAGAATATTTCGAAGAGCATTATAAATTCACAACTAAATGGAGACAGAGTGCTGTAATATCAGGCATGCGGAATGCAAGAACACCACCTAGGCATGCCATAACGGAATCTTTAAGTATAATGGCTTTAGATAAAAACAAGAACACGATGAGAGGAGAAACTAGACTGGGTAAATAAACATTGTAAAAACTCATCTCATATAGTCACACTGTGTGGTGTGTTTGTGAAGAAGCATTTATTTATTATATATTTTACTGCATTCGTAACAACCAAACCAGTTCCCGCGCCCAGCATCAGGAAACGAAGACAAGCTTTCCAGAAACATCACAAGGCAGGTTGTTAATGAAATTCATCCAAAGATATCATCGGCGGGAAAGGATTCAAGTATGGTCATAGAAAGTCTAGGGAAGTAGAACTTGACTATAAAGGCTTTCGTCCATCTTCCAAACCAAACCAAACCAAACTACTCTATGAAAGGAAGCATTGCATGTTTTTGTTGCTTCGACTTCTGTACTTACATTAACGAAAATTACGAATGCGTCATGAATTGCACACAGTACAGTCTGTGTCAGAGCAAGGCACTTAACAGCACTCCACGCAGAGGTAGCAACCCCATCGACAAAGCAGGATGAACAAGAAAAAGGCATGCAGAGAGCAAAAGGTTGAGCAGGACAAATAACGCGCTTAAACGGACAGCAAGCCTCGTACAACCACACGAGAAAATAACAGCTAAACGTACTGCTATAGAACGATATTGCATGTGGTGATATTGCCTAAATTGTGCTCGAAGATTTGTTTGGCCAACACCCACGTCAATAGGCATTCTATCATTAATAAGATTAAAGCTCACGTGGTCGTCAGCGACAAAGAAACGGCTCGTTGACAAAACCAATGTAGCTTTAGAAGTGGATGGTCAACACAGAACATGTGCAGAAAACGATTTGGCTCTAGCGATTTGGTTGCAAAAGACATTGCCTCCCTATCATCATCGAACTCGCTACCATCATGTCATAGAGCAAAAAAGCCATTCCTACGCTAGTGATATAGCCTCACATGGCCCATGGAATGGGGGTAGTAATGAAACCGATGTCCTATTGGTATAGAGATATGCACCATAAAAACCCCAACCGATGACAGAAGATTCACAGGTACCACGAAGCAACCCATTATCCAGAACAAAAAAGAAAAGAAAAATCAGTAGGTAGAACCAGTTTTCCCAGAGCACCCGTCCGCCATAAGAGAAGACGCCCGCAAGCGTATCAATTTTACCGACATTTTTTTTATCTAAAACTTGACAGAAATAGATTGTTACGTTTTTGTGTGGTTATTCTGCCGGAAAAGGGTCTGAAAACGTAACAGAATCTTGCACCAAAACATAAATAAATAAATAAATAAACGAACGAACGAACGAACGAACGAACGAACGAACGAACGAACGAACGAACGAACGAACGAACGAACAAATGAAACATGTTTTGTGGCAAGCAGTTAAATGCTATTTTCAAGTATTCAAATATTACTCTGGAGGTGGTAAATTGCAGAAAAATTAAACAGTAGTGGATAACCTATTTTAGTTTTGAACAAGTTTTGCAAAAGATATCAAAATCCGAATACACGACTACATTTTTCTTGACAAGCTTTATTTGTTCGTGTGTCTGCACAAATTAACTGATAAGATTTTCTTTGACAACCTTTTCAAAGCCATCAAGGAAAATTAAAAAAAGTACGCAGCACGTCACGAACGTCCACCGTCATTTGATTTCGTTTATTATGAAATGCATCTATCAATAACAACTGGGTATTTTCCCCACCAAAAAAATTTCCAGCCATACACACCAGAAAATAAAACCTCTTAAGGTGGCTCCATACAGTTTCTAGAAAAATGGAAAATACAAGTTTGAGAGTCCAAAACACGTGCATAAACAATTCGGAAAAAGATTAAAACTAAATGTTATGCATAACTAAACAGTCTGACAATCAAAAACTGTTACCAAATAAATACCAACAGTGGCAACAATGCTATGGCAACAATGACGTTTCAAAATGGCTGCCAATTATCCTTCAAACTAATTTAATTCGAACAAAACTTTGGTGACCCCCAATATTTTTTTTCATTAGAACTTTTCTTGAAGTATGAGTAATCAACGGGCCGATTTAAAAAAAATTATGGACAATGAATAATTTTTTTTCCGGAAAGACCATGTTTGTTAATTTTTAAAAAATTTCGTTCTACAGAATTTTTTAAAATCGGCCTATTGATTACTCATACTTCAAGGAAAGTTTTAATGAAAAAAAAATTGGGGGTCACCAAAGTTGTTTCCGAATTAAATTAGTTTGAAGGGTAATTGGCAGCCAATTTGAAACTTCATTGTTGCCATACCAACAACTGTTGCTATTTATTTGCTAACAGTTTTTGATTGTCAGACTGTTTAACTATGCATAACATTTAGTTTTATTCTTTTTTCGAATTGTTTAATCACGTGTTTTGGACTCTCAAACTTGTATTTTCCACTTTTCAAGAAACTGTATGGAGCCACTTCAAGCCGTGTTTACACTGCAAGCCATGGCCTGGCCCGGGGTAAATGTGTCGTGTTTACACTGGCACGGCCTGGCCAAGGCCAAAGCATAGGCCAACAAAAGAAGCAGGCCCAGATATTTTGGCCAGCAGCCCAGGACGTGTTTACACTGCCAAACGTATATGCCAAAGTTAGGCCAAGGCTTGCAAGAAAATTGTCTGGGGAAACAGGTATTCGAAAATATATACGAAACAAGGAACTTGTCAAGGAAACTTGGTCGCGTATTTCAGTTTAGTTAATCTTCCTCTTTATGATTCTCATAAACGATGTCACTCACTTACGGTTAACTTGCGGTTAACTTACTCACTTAACTTACGGTTGCTTCTCTGTTTAATCTGAGAGTAAGGTTTCTAACGCAATCCTTGACAGTTGACCATGTTCTGTGGCCAACCAGTTGTTGATTTTCGGCTAAAAATCGTTCACATTCGCCTTTGCCTGGTACTTCCTTCTCCATTAAATTAACTGAAAAAAAACAAACGCGAACGGCTCTCAGCTCAGGATCGGTCCATTTCACTCTGACTGAATTTGATCTCTTCTTTTTTATACCTGTACCACAAATAATTAACAGAAATTAACACCAGATACACTATACCGCAAAGCAAAAAGAGGGTAAACTGTCAACAAAGAAAGTTTCGATTAAAGCCCTTCATCTGCCTTGAACGTTTTGTCATACATCTTTTTTTTTTCACGCAACTTGCGTTGCAAAAAAAAATGCTGCGATTTGCAAATAATTAATCTGGAATTGGAAGTCTGGGACTGCACGCAGACATTCACACTATACCGAATAAGTTTTAACGTAAATCGTAAAACGTAAATCGTAAATCTATTCGGTATAGTGTGAATAGACTCGGCACGAATTGTTCTTTCAGTTCCAGTGTCACAGGAAATTTGTCCCGCATAAAAATCCCCCCCCCCCCGGTTGCCCCCGGACATATTTACTAGGAATTTTGTCCCCCCATCCGGAAATCCCCCCCCCCCCCTCAAAACGACAAAAACACGATTTTATCCTATAACGTACGTCGTACGCTTAGAAACCAAGAAGTACCTCCGAAACCAAGATTCTACAACTTTCTATCAGTATTTATGACTCAAAATTGAATAAAAAATTCAGATTATCTTCGGGAGGAAAGCATGATAAAGAAGATCGATTGCGGGCCTGGAAAATGGAAATAGGCTACTGATCAGGCAGGCGTAATTTTGTCAAAATATTAAGGTTATATTTTACAGTTCTTTTATTCTATGTTTACAAAAAAACATCGCTACAGCATCTGAAAACATTTTTCAAAAATATTGAATTGATTGAAAACTACTCAAACAACTACCTGGCTGACTGCCACAGCTAACATGGCGTTATTAGCAGGAATCCCTCGGCTTCTGATTGGCCGATAAATTTAGCACTTCTGTTGTCAAGGTGATTTGCCGTCCACATGAATATATAATTATTGGGATTAAAAAATTATTGAAATGTATTTGACTGAAGTTTAGCCGACGAATAACAAATTTTAATAAAATGATGCACATCGAAGTATATCTAATCGAAGTATCGCATTGTTCTGAATGAAAATTAAAGATTAATTCTTTGAAGAGATTGCTGTGCACGTTTGGCGATAGAATGAGTCAAATACTCGAAGCGCGATGCCATGATCAAAGCGTTAAGTATATCATAATTTCATTAAACTGTTTAAGTTATAATTATATCCAGTCACATATAAATTCTCCAAGCCACTCTTGGCCAAACATGCAAAGCTTAAGAGCAGGTATAAACTAAAAGTTGCAAACACGTTGTTGTATAATAGTGCAAATCTTTCTTTTTGATATTTTAATACCGATTTCAAATCCGAGACTGCTCTTTCAACGTTATTGACATGGCACGTTCGTGTGTTTATCGGCCAATAAGAAGCTAGAGGGATTCCTGCTAATAACGCCATGTCACAGCTATATTCATTTATGGCATTTCAAATTCCTTTAAGCTATTATTAAACAAAAACAATTTTTTATTTTGAAATCTGAAGTGCTGAAACTGTTTTCACCTACAGTACATGTTAATAAATATTTCCACAGCATCTGTACGTTTTACAGAAGAAAAATTGCTCCTTTTCCAAGTTTTAGGCCAAATTATGGACAAGCTACGTTAAGTCACAAGTGGTTTTACAATAAGAAAACCATTTAAACAAAGGCAACAGGCAAGCAAACTGACAGTCTGACATGCAATGGATATGTTTAAAACACTTTAAGGACACACAAAAAAGAAAACAATTTTTTCTATCAATCTAGCTAAATTGGGGCCGACGTTAGTGAAATAGTAGTTAAATTGATTAGCAATTTCTATGATTAGCAATTTCTATTTCTAATTTCGTATTGTATGTGTATGATAGGCGTATCATACACATATCATACGTGTATTGATACGCGTATTACATGCTAGCATCGCGGGTCATCAAACGCGTATATATCATTATATATATATATATATATATTAAGAGATTATTAACCGAGAACGAGGTCTGTATGGGAAAATATCAGACCGAGGTCTTGATAGTACAGACCGAGCCGCAGGCGAGGTTCGTACAAAAAAGACCAAGGTCTGATATTTTCCTGTACAGACCGAGTAAACGAGGTTAATAAAGCGTTTATTATATGGCTATTTCAAGTTTTTCGATAATTATTGTATCAAACTTAGTGTGAAAACCTTAGAAATTCACGCGAGCAAAATCAACATCCGGGACAGCGGTCCGGATACGGAAAAAGACGGACCAAGACGGGAAAAGACGATACCATTGTTTTCTATCAATCTAGCTAAATTGGGGCCAACATTAGTGAAATAGTAGTTAAATTGATTAGCAATTTCTGTCTTATCTGTATATGTTCTGTTATTAATATTTAATCTTGTTGGGAATGTCTTCTCTCTTATCCCTGCGAGTAAATTTTACAATGAATCTGTTCTTTAATTTCTTTGTGTCAGGGAGTCGATGTGCCATTGAAATATCTTCTTTGTTGAAATATCTTTCAACACCAATTATAGATCCTAGTTCAATAGTTAGTTGTTTGGGGTTATCATTAGGAAGAATTGGTATACCATTCACCTCAAGACAGTCACGTCTTTGATATTGTTGAATATCGTCGAGCGTTCGCTCTTGGTCATTTCCCCGTCTTCTGAGCATATTAATAGTCTCGTCTTGTTCCTTTATTCTATTCTCTAGCACTGTTATCTGGATGTCGTATTTTTGATGTCGTATTTTTCTGATAAGAATTGTTGGGATTGTTCAATACCCATACAACGATCTTATAAGGCTTTGAGATTTTCTTTGACACCATTGAACTCCCCTCTCATTTCTTCTCGGATACTTGGCAGAAAATCTGTCTTCCATAATGATTTCATATTTTCCAAACTTAAAGATTTTTGGGTTTCCGTAATTATATTTATAACTATGTTATTGACTGCTGTAAGTTTACTGTTAATATAAATCAAGTCTATTCAAGACCTGACCTGACGAGTGCCGCCATTGCTCCCTAGGACAGAACTCCCTAATGGTACTAATATTACCAGTACCGTAATGGTACTTGTAATATATTTTTCTTAATGCCATTAATGGATATAAACAAAGTATTGTAACTGAATATGATGAACAATCATTTTAAACACGTTTAATCAGGAAAAATTCCTTGACTTACCACTATAATCACCATCATCATCATCTTCATCATCTTCTAGACCATCACTATCATCATCAACATCATTGTCATTATCTTCATTTTCATTTTCATCACTTGAACTGTGCATGTACTCCTCATCAAATTCTGTAATTTTTAATTTAAATGTACATAGTATAGATTACTACAGTTTAAGTCCGACTAACAATAATAGATTGTTAATAGGTGTCTCTGAACATAGTTATTCAAAATATGGTCTGGAAACTCAGGTAAAGTCTTTGGTCTATCTTTTTGTTCGCCTTTATGCATTTTTGTGCACGGTCACTGAACACATTGTATTTTAGTATAATGAACGAATTGTCCAATAGCAACGTTTCAAATTTGGACCTCTGAAATGGCATTTCCTGCATTCTGACAGCGTTTAGTAAAACACGGAACAGTGGAACACGGAACAGCAAAAACACCTATATATTACGGAAATTAAGCTGACCCTGGCTTTATTTGTTTCATACATTAATTAAAGTGGTAAATAAAGGGGTAAAGTCTATAAACCTTAACAGGAACGTATCATTTTACCGCATTTGCTTGGCCTTCTCAATTCAACAAATGAGAGTAAGTCATATAATGGTCCAAATCAGGCAAAAAAGACAACGAATTCAGGCAAACCAATGAACGAGCGAAAAATATAATTCGTTTTAGGTATTTAGCCAATCATGAGATGAAGAACAAAGCTAAGCCGCGCTCTGTTTACACGGCGCTGCGAGCGTATCATATTCTCGTGACCAGAGTAACTAGATATTATTGACTCGGCTAGTCTTGTAGAGTGTAACAGTGAATATACGGGAAAACTATAGAAAGAGATTTTTTTCTCCACCTTTTTTCATCTTAGTCGTTTGACTAACGTTAAATCCGCCCCTTTTTTATATGTGATAAAACATTCTCCCGATTTACATAAACTCTAGCTTTGATTTTCTCGCCTTAGACAACGTTATTTTTCAAAATTACTACGCCAACGAACTTACCAAATGGTGAAGCCATTCAAAACACTCGCAGAACGTGTTTTAAGTAGTAGTTAAAATATGAGCGGCCGATCTTTATGGGCATTTACAATGGCGAGCCATCTACACCATTGTAGATGCCCATAAAGATCGGACGCGAATATTTTAACTTACTTATCAAATTCTAAGTGTACATGATGAATACTTTGTTTAAGGGTTGTAAGAAACGTTAGTGTGTCTAATAACTTTGATAAAACATTGATGTTTTATTAATCAATGTTTTAACAGTATGGCAAACACCTGATTAAACATTCATTTCCGTTGAATTTTCCTCATGAATTATTAATGAATTTGATAAATATTACTTAAACCTAAAACAAAGGATGTGCATGGTGTAAGGTACGGTGCAACATAAAATCACAGCTCATTATAGACGCTTTGAAGTTTGCCGAGTGTCCAGATCATATCTCGATTGACTATGCTCTGAAGTGAGAAATACTGAAATAGGGCAGTTTTGTTGTTTTAATGAACAGGAGCATGATAGGAACATTTACTGAAAATTTTAAGGAAATCTGGTGTAAGTCTCTCAAAGTTTGCTGTTGCTAGTTCATTTGAAAAAAAAATTGGTACGCAAATGGACAGTTAATGCTGAAATCCGTTGTCCTTATGCACAATTGTTCATTTAATAGTACATCTAAAGGCATTGTTACTGAAGACCCAAATTTTCTCCAAAATCGAACTACTGTAGCCATAGCAAGTTCTTAGCCCCGAAAACTACACATCAGATTGTCCTCCATGTACAGTATTTGTGTACTGGATTACATCATCTGTTGGATATTTACTAATTTCTCCATTTGGGATGTTTTACAGTAATGTTGTTAATGTTGGTTTAAATTACTAACAGTGCACATTTATAGCTAAGATTTTAAGGTGTTTTGTTGCTACTGCTGACATAGTCTGCAGTAGCCATAATGTCAGCGGGTTGTTTGATTGCTTGCTTGCTTGTTTTGGACCGCATGTACGTCATACTCGACAGCCATCGCCAGATAGTCGACGAGATCGCTAGATATTCGAGAAGTGCTTAGGTTATTCGTGATTTCGTGATGAAGGGCGTCTGCGAATCACGGGTTTACACCTCAGATTGGACCATTGCTGTTTCTCACCGAAATTCCAAAGCGAAACTCTAATTTTTTACCAACAGACAATGAACAATAGTTATTCTTTCCCTAGCATGCAAGTTCGCATCATGATGAAAGACAACATTCTCCTATTAAAATCGAACGATTTTGAACAGTGTATGCGACTTCCTGTCGACATTTTAAAACGTCGTAACAAGGCGACGCACGTTTCAAATTTTGTTTTGATAGTGAATGAAATTTGAAACGCACGTAACGACAAGGTCGTGCAAAGTCGTTCGATTTGGATGGGGAAATGATGGCATTCATCATAATTCGAATTCGCTGGGGAAAGAATAATTATTATTCATTATCTATTTGTAAAAATCTAGACTTTCGTTACTTTCGCTGTAATATTTCGGCGATTGATCCAAAGTGTAAACCCGTGATTATTAATTATTAATATATTCTGACTCCAGAAGTATCGTCTGTATTCGCAGGCCACTGAAAGACTTGTACATTGAAATATCAAAAACCTATCTGTTGAAGTCCTTTTCATCAAACCCACGCAAGAAACGCGCTTTTTTTGTTTTTGTAAATTTTCATTTGTGACGTCATCTGTAAAGTCGAAAGGCTTTTATAACGACATGTTACAACTTATAATCTTCGAAGTGATAAATAACTGTCGAAACTTTCAATATATCCCTGAAACATCTCTCGAAACTGCCGAATGTTTGACTTCCCAATGATAAAGTGTCCGTGAACAATACCATTATACCAAACTGTTCATTCAGATTTTAGTCAAGGGAATCAGTTGAAATTCTGTGACAATGCGGCTAAACAATGCGTGGCCATGTAATTAACTGCTGTAATCTTGGCTAATGTATCCTTATCCAGGTCTTATCTGTTATTTAGGTAGTCAAATATATTACTCGAAAGTTCAAACAGCGGTAGTCAGATGTACGCATTGCGTACCTATTTTTATCTACAGGTTCTTCCAGGCCGCCAACATGGTTTTAGCGTCCGGCTCTCTTTACTAATTAGAACTATATTCAATATCGATTCGATCAAAAAAGATTGCCAAGCAGAAAACCAGCTTTATTACTTACCATCAAGTTTGATGTCACGCAGGTGTCTTCCCTTGAACTGCCCAGCTCTTCCTTCATCAACAGCAACAAGGAGGCTTCCCACTAACGCCATTTCAATTGTACTCTCTTGTAATCTATAAAAATCTTTATGTACCTAAAAAAGTGGAAAATGGTAGATGATTTTTATGAATCTTAAAAATACACAAGAAAGTGTCATGTCCATTGTCATGGTCATTGATTGTCATGGTCATAATTATGGTCATGGTCATAATCATGATCATAATCATATAATGTAATAATTTATTAAAACAATCTTCTTTACAGCATACTATTTACAATTTTACCCAATTTTAAAGTTCTGTAGGCTAACTGTTATTACACTAATATTACATTTAAAAAAAAAATAGAAAGAAAAATGACAAAAATAAATAAATAAATAAATAAATAAATAAATAAATAAATAAATAAATAAATAAATAAGAAAATAAATATTTAATTAAACATTTACGTATAAGATAGTCGACTTTCTGTAATACTAAGTTCAATGTTCGTGTTCGTATTCGGACTTCGATATGATAATGCTCTGGAGCCTCTGATACATGAAATAGCCTACCTAAGTAGAGCAAATGAGGGAGCATCGCATCCAGGCTAGAGTAGTGCTGTATTCAGTTTTTCGTTTCATGGTCATAATCATAATCATGGTCAATATAATCAGTATATATATATATATATATATATATATATATATATATATATATATATATATATATATATATATATATATAGTTTAGTTTAGTTTAAGTGGGCTTACCTCAAAATGTTGAGTGTCGCAACTGTCAGTTTCACGCGGGGCGATCTTCAGGCGATATATATATATATATATATTTTGAAGCAATGCATAGTGTGAACGGTTATTCCAATGAATCCGAATACTTTTGTGTGTTCTAAACGCCTAACAAACCGAATACTCGTTACGAACTACGGAGTGAATCCGGAAACATTTACGAATCCAATTTCAATTAAGTTGAAAGCATTTTTAGCCAGGGTACATTAAAATATGTATTTTACATTATATAGTTACCTGGATATCGTGACCAAGATGTTTTGTTAACCAGCCAAGCTCGGACTCATTCATGTCTACCAGTTGCGATACTGTGGCAACATACTTTCTCAGGTTTGTGGATGTTATGGTTTTTGCCGATTTCAATGGGATCATTTGAACAACTTTTCTCAAAGCGTCATTGCCCCGTATTGAGTTTAATGATGCACTATTGCTAACGGCAAAAATATAATCATTGTCAGGATTCACTTGAGCCTTTTCTCTGGTCCTATTTAGGGCCAGAATTGCTCCTTTAACGTCCAGCGTGAGGATGACGGGCACTTTTCGGTTGCGTTTCCCAACAATCTCTACCATGTCGAATCTATAGAATGAAAATCCGAACTTGTTTAAACTTGAAGTGTCTATGAAGTGAAAAATTCGTTGCCATTTCTGTTGTTTTATTGTACAGAGGAGCATGGCAGGAGCACTCACTGAAAATTTCAAGAGAATCTGATGCGTAGTTTTCGCGCTATCAACTCTCAAAATTTGCCGTAGATCAGGCCTCGAAATAAGTGCCGGTCACTGACCGGTAACTTTTTCAGTTTGACCGGCAAATATCGTCGCTTACCGGACATCTATGACCGGTAAATTTTTTTTAATACAAAATGCGTACAAGAGCGGGTAATTGTTTCTCAACAATTGCTTGTGTTTCGTTTGAGGAAAAGCGGAAGTCTCACTTCTCAAAACACTGCAGGCATTGCGCCCACAGCCAACTATTTTAATGCTTGCAACTCAAATTACACTTGTACGCGATACCTCGTGGCACAGAGGCTGAGTAGCAGTCTTCTGACGCTATGGCAAACAATTGTTCTGTTTGTCAGCGTCCATGAATACCAAATATTTGTGCGTAAATTGTGCGGTTACATTTGTAATGTGTGTTCCATGCCTGCTAATGAAGACGATATTGGCTATAGCGAAGAAAATTATCGGGTTGGGAAATGGCAAATCTGTCCAACGAGAAAGGCTCAAACCCCAAGCGCCACTACGCAGGCTATATTCATCTGCGAAGTGTCAACCGCCGCCACCGATGAAAATGAAAACCAAACAAAACAAAACACAAGCGCAACTGAGTTCCTTTTCCTAAAACCACCACTAAGACATAGTGAAATTGCTGTTTTTCATCTTTTTCTCACCAAAGAAGTAAGCATTTTCTTGAGAATGAACCTGCACAAGTACATTTAAAATAGGCGCAAATGAAAAACAAACAAAAGATGACCGGTAAAAAATCTTCTGTGACCGGCAAATGTAATTTTTTAGCGGTCATGATGACCGGTATACTTTCAAGAATTATTTCGAGGCCTGCCGTGGATAGTTTGTTTTGGAATTAATTTGGGTTCTTGGTGACAAGTGAATGCCTTACAAGGACAAATGAATCCAAAAATGAACTCAGACTTGCTCCAAGTCCCTTCTTTATCGGTACACGCGCGCGTGCCCACGCGGGACCCAGACGTGGGAGGAAACAAGGGACTTGTAAACCTTGCAGACGCGGGGGCGTTACTGGTCACTTTTTAGTGCAAAGTTTCACTTTGCAGTATTGTGATGAGTGGCGAAAATTCACACGATACAGCGTGTTAACTTTCCGGGGGGGGTAAACTTACCAGGTTTAAGGACATACATATACTTGTCGTAGTTGAAAAACCAGTGCAAATGTGAAACACTAGTATCAGTCTTTCTTATACAACAAATATTTATGTCGCTTAAAGCTCGTAAGTCCTAAAGAGCGATAACAGACAGATTTGCATGTTATCTATGGTTTAATGGTTATGAGTATTTCTTGAAAGACGTGTTAAAAATCCTATATTGAATGAAAGAACTTTCCCCCCGGAATATATTAGAATAGCACTGCGCACGCGTGGTTTTGTTTGCGACTGGCGAATACAATAATGGCGGAGAAACGCAAAGGAGCGATCAATTTTCTTCTCGAAACAACGACTTTCTAAATGTGGTCTGGACGAAAGGATTTATGGTCTGCCTAGCGGAAGGTGCGAATAAATATTAAAACCTTTCTATTCAACTTTAATATGGTTTGGCATGTTGACGATGTTGTGAATCGGTTTGTAGAGTGTTGTTGGTTCGTGTCTGTTATATTTTACACGAGTGGCGCTCGAGCAGTGTTGCACGTCAGCTCAATAACAAATTCTGTATACTGGAGATTGTAGACTGTCTTCGCATTTTGATTTGGCGTTCAATAAACAACTGTACGGAGAACCCTGGCCATATATTAAACATGAATGTTTAAGTTCTACATGTATCTGTACCCGCGTGAACTTAGCGCGTGATTAGGCAGACGATTCGCAAGTCTAATAACGTGAAGCTAACAGCATAATCATCAGACGATCGTTATTTGTAAAGGCAACAAAAACTTGTGTATCTTTACATTCACTTGGCAGATTTTAGTCAATTTTGATCTGGATCGACTGGACGTCACACGGTACGTATTAGTATCGCAATTCTTGTGATGCGCCAAGGATCAAAAATACAATACTTTACAATACTTTACAATACCAAGCTTTTTATGCAAAAATTTCAAGGAGTTCAAAAATATCTTGATGTTATTAAACAGACTGGAAAACAATAGCGAAGGGCACAATTTTTTTTGCGTTCTTCACAAGAGAAAATATCTCTTTAAGAATCCCTCGAGATTCTATTTTGGGTTGTTTGTCTGAGTTTTGGCTTGTATTATTTTATTATTGGGCTTTGCTTTAGAAAATGGGCTGGCAGATTGCGGGGGTGGCAGCTCTGCCCTTACACGTGGCAAAAATCGTTATTATCTTTGACTAGAAAATTTGCACTATCCTTGAGATCTAGTCTGATTGGAGGTGTGTCCCTGAAAAACATGTCAATCAAAAAGAAGACCGTGTGATCATAGTCTCTAAAATAGATTGTCTGGAAACGCGGCCAAAGTCTTTGTTCTAGGTTTTTGTTCACGTTTGTGCACCTTATTTCTCGTTAACGCTTGCTGAACACATTGTATTTTTGGTATAATGAAGCAATCAACCAATAGCAGCGTTGCTTTATTAATATGACACTAGGGCTATGTAAGGAACTACAATCAGTGCATTTATTCGTTGAAACGCTTCGGGGGATGCATGAATTTCCTTTCGTTTCAACATTTTTTGCACTGATTGTCTGAATTGAAAATTACCCAAATGGCGCAATAATGTGAAAGCAAAATCATATTTAACGTTTTCATGGAGAATAATCTTTTAAAATTTTTATTAATTAATACTCATATATTTTTTAAAACTATTTAGTCGTTAACAAGGTTTTCACAAATGTTTTATTACTTATTCACTAAAATGTGCATGGGCGTCTGAGTATCATAGCGATAGTTCTTCAACAAATTCTGAAGCAGAAGAATTGCGTTCTCGTGACAATCGACAAGTGTATCTAGTAATCCAACCCAAATTATTACACGGCGTGGAAATATGTAACGAAAGAAGATAGCACCTTTCAAGAAAGTGATAATCACCCAGATTTGAGAGATAGTAAAGGCCCATCAACAACAAAAGCTCATGAAGCCATTCAGAGACGAAGGAATAAGAGAGTGCGCGACAACGAACTTCGAAATAGTGGAGAAGAGCAGTCGGAGGGAGAAATGGGAGAATGCATACATGCAAAGGGGCAAAAGAAAGGGGTTTCGAAAAAGCGGAAACGTCTCAGTGCTTTCCAGGTTTCCGAAATTATAATATCTCAAAATCTTCGTGACAGAACAGCTTTGTTAGCTTTTGCAAATATGCAGAAACGTGAGGGGAAAACTGATTTGGCAGAGTTCATTATCAATCGGGCAGTAAAGTTGTTAACGAACTATTGAGTAATGCCTGGGAGATGGCCAACGCAGAAGTCACGCAAAAGCGGAAGGAGAAATCACGCATGGACTTGTTGCGCATTGCATATGCGGAGAAGTGTATTTGTCAGGAAGAAAGGGAGTGGATGGCTTGTGCTGTAGAACTTTTGGCCAACAATGAAATTTCTGAAGAGGCATTTGTTAACAGTACGAGAGAGCTGCTGGAAAAGGGAAGAGGAAAATATCGCAATATAATGTTGACGGGGCCGGCAAACTGCGGTAAAACATTTCTCTTAAATCCGTTGAACAAAATTTACGAGACTTTTACCAATCCCGCATCCACTAGTTTTGCCTGGGTCGGCGCGGAGAAAGCTGAAATAATTTTTCTCAATGACTTCAGGTGGTCTCCACAGATCATAGCGTGGCATGATCTCCTTCTCATGTTAGAAGGTCAGTTAGTGCATTTGCCGGCGCCCAAATCCCACTTCGCTAAAGACGGCGTGTTCGATAGAGATACGCCAATATTTTGTACCGGCAAGCGGCCTTTGGTTTATGTTCGAAACGGCGGGGTCGATGAACGAGAAACAGAAATGATGGCTGTGCGATGGAAGGTTTTTAACTTCTACCGACAGATCCCCTGTAGCGAGCAAAAGGAGATTACTGCTTGTCCTTCCTGTTTTGCGCGTCTTATACTTCAATGACATTATTAGGTAAACTTAGGCTGTTAGGCAGAGAAATTGGGGACAAGAACTGGTTTATTTAAACTTAGAGCAATATATGTAATATATTGACGCACTTTACCACCCTTCCTGACGGTTTTATCTCACTTTACCACAGTTTACCACACTTTACCATTTTCCAGCATTTAATAAGATTATTTGCTTTGTGTCTTTATTACTGAGCGGTAAAGTGTGGTAAAGTGTGGTAAAGTGTGGTAAAGTGTAGTTTTTTTAAGTCTATCCACGGTAAAGTGTGCGCAAGTGAAAGCTCTTTCCCTGTAAAATGATTTACATACACAAATCACTTTCAAATGTTGTAAGTTCCGTTTTTTACGTCATTTTGTTATAAATATATATATATATAGGGAAAGACGTTGTGCAACTTGACACCACTCATTAACTCAAGATATTTTATTGAATATTTCCTTCAAGTGTGTAATGACAATATCAATATTTTATGCGTCTTCCCTTGGAGTTAACGATATCTCTTATTCTCTTAGACATTGAAGAAATAGTTTTATCTATGTACTCTTTTGATACGGACCAGACATTATATTTTACGGCGTCTGTAAATTGTTCCCAAGTCTGATGCGTGATGTTATTCTCTCGAATTTGTGCTTGTAAACGTTTCCTCACGATATGAAACCACTACCTCCATAACAGTAAAATTGGCATGTTCTTTCCTTAACTTTATTATACTTCGCTTAAGTTTTCTCTTGTCACGCAAACTTAAACATTCAGGCCTGCCACGTTTCCTTTTCCCTTTTGTTTTTGGATCTGTAACTTGCTTTTCTTGTACTGCTCTCCAAGCACTTGCCTTTGACATATTTGTCTTTCTCCCTATCTCCGCAAACGAATATTTTTTTTCTAGCCAAAGAAATTTTGCCAATGCAAGCTGTTTTCCGCTCAAATATTGTTTAAAAACCATATTGGACGTTTATGTAATTTCACAATAATGGTATCATGACGTCATCTAATCAATTAAAATTAATTTTTTTTTGAATTTCGTTAATGTTACACTTTAATTACATGCACCGATTAGTTTGGTAAGCGAAGCGTACATAATGCGACAAATACAGGGCATTGATCATTCGAGAATGTATCAACTGATTTTCAGACAATCAGTGCATTTATTCGTTGAAACGCTTCATACAAATGATCCTTCAATTCCTTACTAATTTAAAATTTTCTATTCCCCCCCCCCTCCCCCCCCCCCGTTCAATGTTGCAATGTTGATGATGGCAATGAAAGAATATGCCTTTAACATTTCTTAAAGATATGAAAATGGAAAATTAAGCTCAAATCAACATTGAATTGGGGGGGTGGGGGGGATGCACCAGTTGAATTTCCTTTCGTTTCAACATTTTTTGCACTGATTGTCTGAATTGAAAATTACCCAAATGGCGCAATAATGTGAAAGCAAAATCATATTTAACGTTTTCATGGAGAATAATCTTTTAAAATTTTTATTAATTAATACTCATATATTTTTAAAAACTATTTAGTCGTTAACAAGGTATACGTTTACTTTCATTTTTCACAAATGTTTTATTACTTATTCACTAAAATGTGCATGGGCGTATGCAGAACTGTGAGCTGTGTGTCACGTGGAAACCAACAATGGATGTTATACACGCAATTAATTCGTAAACCGCAATTTAATCGCAACTATACACTTATGGAGTATCTCTCTGAGTATCATAGCGATAGTTCTTCAACAAATTCTGAAGCAGAAGAATTGCGTTCTCGTGACAATCGACAAGTGTATCTAGTAACTTATAGCCAGGCAAACACCGAAAAGTTTCCAACCAGGGAATCTTTTGCCAACGCCGTTGTTGCTTCTTTCTCATGCGGTACCGCCAAAGTAAAACACTGGTGTTGTTCAAAAGAATCACACAAAAGATCTGGGGTTCATTACCACCTGTGCTTGAAGCTAGACCGAGTTCAACGATGGCTACCTTCGAAGAGATATCTAGGGCAGCATCATGGCATTTCAGTGCATTTTTCCACCGTCCATGCAAATTATTACACGGCGTGGAAGTATGTAACGAAAGAAGATAGCACCTTTCAAGAAAGTGATAATCACCCAGATTTGAGAGATAGTAAAGGCCCATCAACAACAAAAGCTCATGAAGCCATTCAGAGACGAAGGAATAAGAGAGTGCGCGACAACGAACTTCGAAATAGTGGAGAAGAGCAGTCGGAGGGAGAAATGGGAGAATGCATACATGCAAAGGGGCAAAAGAAAGGGGTTTCGAAAAAGCGGAAACGTCTCAGTGCTTTCCAGGTTTCCGAAATTATAATATCTCAAAATCTTCGTGACAGAACAGCTTTGTTAGCTTTTGCAAATATGCAGAAACGTGAGGGGAAAACTGATTTGGCAGAGTTCATTATCAATCGGGGCAGTAAAGTTGTTAACGAACTATTGAGTAATGCCTGGGAGATGGCCAACGCAGAAGTCACGCAAAAGCGGAAGGAGAAATCACGCATGGACTTGTTGCGCATTGCATATGCGGAGAAGTGTATTTGTCAGGAAGAAAGGGAGTGGATGGCTTGTGCTGTAGAACTTTTGGCCAACAATGAAATTTCTGAAGAGGCATTTGTTAACAGTACGAGAGAGCTGCTGGAAAAGGGAAGAGGAAAATATCGCAATATAATGTTGACGGGGCCGGCAAACTGCGGTAAAACATTTCTCTTAAATCCGTTGAACAAAATTTACGAGACTTTTACCAATCCCGCATCCACTAGTTTTGCCTGGGTCGGCGCGGAGAAAGCTGAAATAATTTTTCTCAATGACTTCAGGTGGTCTCCACAGATCATAGCGTGGCATGATCTCCTTCTCATGTTAGAAGGTCAGTTAGTGCATTTGCCGGCGCCCAAATCCCACTTCGCTAAAGACGGCGTGTTCGATAGAGATACGCCAATATTTTGTACCGGCAAGCGGCCTTTGGTTTATGTTCGAAACGGCGGGGTCGATGAACGAGAAACAGAAATGATGGCTGTGCGATGGAAGGTTTTTAACTTCTACCGACAGATCCCCTGTAGCGAGCAAAAGGAGATTACTGCTTGTCCTTCCTGTTTTGCGCGTCTTATACTTCAATGACATTATTAGGTAAACTTAGGCTGTTAGGCAGAGAAATTGGGGACAAGAACTGGTTTATTTAAACTTAGAGCAATATATGTAATATATTGACGCACTTTACCACCCTTCCTGACGGTTTTATCTCACTTTACCACAGTTTACCACACTTTACCATTTTCCAGCATTTAATAAGATTATTTGCTTTGTGTCTTTATTACTGAGCGGTAAAGTGTGGTAAAGTGTGGTAAAGTGTGGTAAAGTGTAGTTTTTTTAAGTCTATCCACGGTAAAGTGTGCGCAAGTGAAAGCTCTTTCCCTGTAAAATGATTTACATACACAAATCACTTTCAAATGTTGTAAGTTCCGTTTTTTACGTCATTTTGTTATAAATATATATATATATAGGGAAAGACGTTGTGCAACTTGACACCACTCATTAACTCAAGATATTTTATTGAATATTTCCTTCAAGTGTGTAATGACAATATCAATATTTTATGCGTCTTCCCTTGGAGTTAACGATATCTCTTATTCTCTTAGACATTGAAGAAATAGTTTTATCTATGTACTCTTTTGATACGGACCAGACATTATATTTTACGGCGTCTGTAAATTGTTCCCAAGTCTGATGCGTGATGTTATTCTCTCGAATTTGTGCTTGTAAACGTTTCCTCACGATATGAAACCACTACCTCCATAACAGTAAAATTGGCATGTTCTTTCCTTAACTTTATTATACTTCGCTTAAGTTTTCTCTTGTCACGCAAACTTAAACATTCAGGCCTGCCACGTTTCCTTTTCCCTTTTGTTTTTGGATCTGTAACTTGCTTTTCTTGTACTGCTCTCCAAGCACTTGCCTTTGACATATTTGTCTTTCTCCCTATCTCCGCAAACGAATATTTTTTTTCTAGCCAAAGAAATTTTGCCAATGCAAGCTGTTTTCCGCTCAAATATTGTTTAAAAACCATATTGGACGTTTATGTAATTTCACAATAATGGTATCATGACGTCATCTAATCAATTAAAATTAATTTTTTTTTGAATTTCGTTAATGTTACACTTTAATTACATGCACCGATTAGTTTGGTAAGCGAAGCGTACATAATGCGACAAATACAGGGCATTGATCATTCGAGAATGTATCAACTGATTTTCAGACAATCAGTGCATTTATTCGTTGAAACGCTTCATACAAATGATCCTTCAATTCCTTACTAATTTAAAATTTTCTATTCCCCCCCCCCCCCCCCCCCCCGTTCAATGTTGCAATGTTGATGATGGCAATGAAAGAATATGCCTTTAACATTTCTTAAAGATATGAAAATGGAAAATTAAGCTCAAATCAACATTGAATTGGGGGGGTGGGGGGGATGCACCAGTTGAATTTCCTTTCGTTTCAACATTTTTTGCACTGATTGTAGAATGAGGCACAAATGTACACTGGAAAACGTTTTAGAGGAAAGAATATGATTTTTTATAATTTATTCCTATCGAGCCACCTTAATAAACGCAGTTTTTCTTAAAGGCAAAAAAGGGTCTTACAGGGGTCTTACAACTGAAATTACAATATATATATGTATATATGTATATATGTATAGGTAATCATATGATAGCGAGTACAATTAAGGATTTACACTACAAGTGATATTTGAAAATTTTGCCAAAATTGCACGAGCCGTTAGGTGAGTAGTGTAAATCCTTAATTGTACGAGCAAAATCATGATTACTCATTTATTATATGCATGACAAAATTACGACACGTACGCTTCGTACTCAATCACGACTTTAAAAACATCTTGTTTCATTACTTGACAAGAAACATTTTCACTCTGGGTGTTCTCCGTACTCATTTCAAAATATTTACATGGAATTTTTAGTTCATAGTGTACCACAAGTCGCTGGAAATGTGAAAACTTTCCCATTGCAGAATTGACCGCCATTTTGAATTTTATTGTCAACATTAATTGTACTGCAGTACAATTAATGGGGGTAATAGAACGACGAGGAGTGCTATTAATGCCATAATAATATACATGACAAAATTACTGCATCCTGATTGGTCGAGAGGAGTGCAATTTCAATGTAATACAGTGCATAAAAGGTGTAATACAGTGCAAATTTCAATGAGTATTAACCATTCTGATTGGCTAGTAAACAACGGTAAACTACCGGAAAGCCAATGAAATGCTTATGCGGATTTTGAAGGATGGTTTTTCCTCACGAGAAAATCCAATATGGCGACCAAAACATAGAGTTGTCGAAGAACATTTCGATGAAATGCAGAGTGAATTTTGCTTTAATATTGTCATTAAAGTTCCTGCAAGAAGACTAGAAGAGGTTAGATGCTATGAGTAAAATGTTTTACGTATTTAGTGAACAAAGCGAAGCAGTTTTTAACCATTTATGCTTCGAGAAGTGGAGCAATGAGTGGTATGTAAACTTTGTAGCCGGAAGAACATTTGTCTAACATTTCATGTATATTATTAATAAGTAATAGCATGGTTTCGAGTGCGATTTTGGAAAAACACGCACCCGTGAGTTTTTCAAAGACCTCAAATAGTCTTTTTTTTATAGTCTTTGAAAAACTCACTCGTGCATGTTTTTTTCCAAATTGCACTCGAAGCCATGCTATTACCTATACAAATCATATGAGTGATTACAAAATCGACCGACCGCGAAGCGGGAGGTTGATTTGTCAATCACGAGTATGATTTGGCATTAATAGCACAACTCAATTCGTTCTATTACCCATTGATTATATATCCTTCTGTAATCGGATATGTCCTCGTCTTCTTTGTTTTCGACAGCAAATACTTTGTAGTAGGCCAACTTTTGGGTTCTAGACCTAGGCCTCTCAACATGGTCCGCAAAAAATGCAAATTTCAGGCAGCCATTTTCTTTATATACGGAGACTCGGAGAGGAGTTTTTTTAATAATAAAGTGAATTTATGGGGAGTTCATACAATTATATGTGAGGTAAAACCAGGAGTTATTGAAAAAAATGACAAGAACCAAAAATGTGAGTAATTTAGTGCTGTTTTGTCTTTATTTTATAGCGTGTTTATACGCATGTATTTATAAACACACATAAACATAAGTTATAAGCTTACTGTATTTCACCGAGTGTTGCTACTTTACTGACTAAAATATTTAAGAAATACCCGAGTGCCAATCTGGGTAATACTTTGTTTTTAATTTGTTGGAGGACACGACACTGTTTTCAAAACGTATACAAAAAAATACAAATTTAAATTATATATTTTAATATTTAAAATCCTCCGGAAAATCCTACAGCTTGGGTGCCGAACGCTGATTGGACAATTTTTATAGCTAGCTTGATTTCCATTGGCTGAAGCAGGTGTACGATTACAGCTAGCAGGAGTGCGATTAATGCTGAAATCGCACTCCTCTAAACCAATGAAATTGCAGCATTTGGGCCTGATTACAGAAGGATATATCATTAATAAAATAATTGTACTCCTCTCAACCAATTAGAATGTAGTAATTTTGTCATGCATATAATAAATATATATATATATATATATATATATGTGTGTGTGTGTGTGTGATTGTCTTCGCAAGAGTTTTTTTTATGGATGATTAAGAAGTTTCAAACTTCTACAGTATTTTACTTAGGTTAATGAATGCCATTGTCAAGAAGAGCAAAATTTAGAAAACGTAGAAGAAAAACGACAGAAATTTATACATGTTACCGTTTGCATAGTTGCCTCTCTTGACTTGAGAGCGAGGACATAATCTCTTCATTGAATCTTGTCCCAGTCTGGCCTGTTTTCAAATACTTTTAGCTTCATCCTCGCCGCTTCACCTCCTCTCCTCTTGTTGAAGAGGATCAACCTTGTCAAGGTGACGACAGCGAGCTTCCCCCAGGTGTCTTTATCTGGGCACCGTTCCAAACGTTGCTGCAGTTGTATTTCTTTCATGAGAAAACCTCGCAACTTTACCAAGTCGTCCGTCACTGGTAAGACGCTTGGTTTGTTGTGTTTTCGAAACGATAGAGTGTTCAGTGCGGAAGACGAAATGGAGTCATTCCATTCCAGTTCGTAAAGCTGTAGGAATGAATCCACGTCTTTTTTTGCAGTAAAATCTCTCTCTTTCAAGGCTTTCCCACAAGCGATCAACGCTGCTTTCGCGATATTTTTCGCGCACTTATTAGCAGCCTCGCCATCGTTCTCATCTGCTCCGACACATAGTTTGCTTTTTTTCTTCCATGTTTAGCAATCATGGATGACCCATAATGTAGTATGATGTCGTTACTTTTTGCTATCAGTCCCCTTTCGTCCTGCTTCATGGTGGCCAAGACTTTATCATGTAACAGTTGACTGCATTCTGCAGACAACTGTGGCTCTAGCAGCAAGCTGCAATGATAACGAATTTTCCGCTTCGGTATCGCCTTTGCTCCTAGGAAGTCTTCTACGAACATACAAGTTTTTATATGGCGCCACATGTCATCTTTCTGGAAAAATCCATGGCAATATACACATGGTATATAGTCCTGGGGGTTGCAGCTTTCGTCACCGACTGGTCTGCGTGCGACTTTCAGTTCACCTTCGTTTGCTGCTAAAACTTTCGTATTATGAACGAAGTTCCCCATTAGTCGCAACCGCTCCAGTTCTTTCTTCCTTTCTTGCGTACCTTTTCCCAACGAAAGTGCTTTTTTTAAGTCTTCTTCGTTTTTGTGCATCTGTTCAAAATGGCAGCCAATTTTTTGGTACTCCTTCTGGCAAAAATAACATGTGTTTGCCTTGTCGAATATCCGTTCGTTTTTTTCATTTACTGCCTTGTTGATATAAACTAAAAATGAACACGAATAACTTTTAAAAGATTTTTAACTTTTAATAATTTTGTATTCTATGTCTATGTTTTGTGGGGTTTAAAACAGAGTTGTAAAGAGTCACAAAATATTTGACTTCAGCAAGTTGTAACGAGTCGAGTTGAGTCTTTTACTGTATAGTCGAGTTGAGTCTTATACTGTAGTCGAGTTGAGTCTTATACTGTAGTCGAGTTGAGTCTTTTACTGTATAGTCGAGTTGAGTCTTATACTGTAGTCGAGTTGAGTCTTATACTGTAGTCGAGTTGAGTCTTATACTGTAGTCGAGTTGAGTCTTATACTGTAGTCGAGTTGAGTCTTATACTGTAGTCGAGTTGAGTCTTATACTGCAGTCGAGTTGAGTCTTATACTGTAATCGAGTTGAGTCTTATACTGTAATCGAGTTGAGTCTTATACTGTAGTCGAGTTGAGTCTTATACTGTAGTCGAGTTGAGTCTTATACTGTAGTCGAGTTGAGTCTTATACTGTAATCGAGTTGAGTCTTATACTGTAGTCGAGTTGAGTCTTATAGTGTAGTCGAGTTGAGTCTTATACTGTAGTCGAGTTGAGTCTTATACTGTAATCGAGTTGAGTCTTATACTGTAGTCGAGTTGAGTCTTATACTGTATGTGCTCTTTTTTTCAAGTCGAGTTGTGGTCGAGTCCGATTAGAGTCACTAAATTATAAGAGTTCCAGAACGCTCATTCATAAAATCGCAACCAAGCAATTCCGATGATCTTTTTCCCAAACGTTCATCGGTGGGTCATTGCGTTGCAAGGTTTCTGATTGGTGTAAGTTACCTAACCCATACAAAAACTTTTAACCCTAGTCAGTAACGAGCACTGAAACAAATTCATAATTATGTAATTGGTTACTTATAGGCAATCAGAAACCAGTACATTTTAGATACGTTGTCGATGTCACTCCGAGCCGTGTATGGTCGACCATCTCAGTCGGTCAGCTATACTATATATGATCCGTTATAACTAATAAGTTATGTGCTTGTATTGCCACAAAGTATATAAGATAACATGTTTTATTTTGTTTTTTGATTACTCGAATTACTTTGAAATTTTAGAAAACATAATTAGTGACCCGGCTCGGGCGACACACTCGCTAGCTTCGAAATTCTTAAATGCTTGTGGGCTACAATTGTGACTTGAGTTATTACAACTCTGGTTTAAAATAAACTCATAATTTCCATGTATATTCAAACAGTAGACTTTAAATAGAAAACCTATATAATACAAAAAAGTGATCTCACTTTATACTAAATCAGTTGATAAATTAAGAACTTAAGTCTCGAGGTTTGATATCACCGCTACCATCTTTTTCGGTACAGTCAAATACATAAACACGCAAGGTTTACCTTGTCCTTGAACAGAAACTTGCTCTCTTTTGCCTCTCTTTTTGGAATTCTTTGCCTTAAAAACAGAAGGAAGCGAGTGAGCAATGAAGGCAGGCAGGTACTTGCTCTTTCAAAGACTGCGACAATATAGACGTACAGTATTTAGCGTTATTGCGCATCCCACAAGCTTGTTAGCCAGTCCGTTTTAATGAAAGATGTATTATTTAGGAGATATAGGAAATGGTTAGGGTAACTTTCGAGAATAATCAGTTTAAATGTTTAGCGTTGAACGGTGAACCCGATACAAATGCTTTCGAATTCTCCCAAACTCGCGGGAGTGTTGAAAATAAGGGTATATTTTTGCCGTGACATTACAAGAGTGTTTACATAGACCGTTATAAACACTATTATACTAGTTAACAGTTTTTGTGAGCAACCAGGTATAGTGCTACTCTGGTCAGTGTTTAGAGTAGAAACTAGTCACTCAGTTTTTTTATATCTCGTGGATATCTTTTGGCTATGAGATAAGGGTCGCCACCTATAGTGTGAGTATCTCCCTGAGATTAAATTTACAGAAAAATGGAGTCACCACTTAACGTGGGCTCCGAAGTCGAATAAACAGAAAAGAAACTAAAAAAATTGACTTTCAAAAGAAAAGAATAAAGATATCTCTGAAATATATCTCAAACACGAAACAATGAAACAACAGAAATAAGCTCCAAAGAGTAAAATAGATTTTTTGATGAGAAAGTTTTAGTGTGTTCATCAGGCGTTGTGTCGAAACGTTGGGTCTCTCTCTTGACTAGTATTCTAGTCAAAGATATTAATTAATATATTTTAGTCTTTGGAGATCATTCTTTTTAAATTATTTCTGTAGTTTCTAGATATCTTTCAGAGATATCTTTATTCTTTGTTTTTTGTTTTTTTTGAAAATCAATTTCTTTAATTTCTTCTCTGTTCATTCAACTTCCGGGAGATACCTACATTCAGTGGTGACCCCATTTTCTATAATTTTAATCTCAGGGAGATACCCACATTAAGTGGTGATCCCATTCTTCTATAATTACACTTTCGTGGAAATACCCACTGTATGTGGTGACTTCATATAATTTCCTTTTTTATCCTATGTCTAATAGATATCCACAAGAGTTGTGGTAGCCTCAATTTATAATAGAACAAGACTGCTGCAACCTTGGCAAAGCCTATGCACGGAACAGCGCGACAGAGTGCATAACCGTTTGTTAAAAAGTACAACGTTTTCAGAGGCAATGTAGTTACAGCAGTGCATGAAGCGTTTGCTAAGTACATGTAAACAAATCCGTTTTTCCAAATAACAACGGTGATTTTAATACTTTCAGTAGACAAAACGTGCAGTGCTGAATTTGCCAGATTCATGTGATCATTTCGATATAGAATTTATTTATATCGAGGAAACAAAAAAATATTTAAACATGTTTTGAAACACACGTTTCCATATGTAGAAATACCGAGTAATACGACGCCTACATGAAATCTAGACATGCAAACAGTTCCGAGCAGTTCAACATATGACCTATCTTTTGCTATATCCGCTGCTTATTACTTACGTTTTGTGTAGTTATAGGACTAAGCAACAAGCCGTTATTCAGTAAACAGTATATACGTTCTTTAATATACTGTGGCGTTTGTTTCTTGTATCTAGACATCTAGTCAGGTCAAGCTTGCTTAGGTGTTATGTACTGTCGATGTAAACACAGCATCTGCTGTGCAACTCGTTCATTCTGTCTTCATCAACAAACCTTCGTTTGTTTCTCCCGTATATTCTGAAGAATTATTGAAAGAGTTTTCAGATTTGGATTTTAGAGGTCTAGGAGATCACTACGCCTGTGATTCATTGACACAACAACCACGGTTTGGCGGTTCCGAAATCGCTTGCAATGGCCAACAAGCCTGTTTGGCTTTCGTGCTCGATTTTGCAAGTTCTTGCTTTTAAACCAACTTTGCCTTTGGCCAAAGTGTTGGTAGGTTTTCCAAGTAAATTGATTATATGGTTGATCAGTGATGTGCTTGACACAACCACAGAATAGGAACATGACTGTCGGTCAATTTTCGACGAAGTCTAGGCTCCATATATGGGAGGTATTGCGCAATTTTGCACTTTTGAAAACGGAACAAAATCATGCCGGTGTGTAAATACAGGCCAAAAAGTCTTGCGTTTACACGGTGCCGGTATATATAATGACGAATTAGCATGTGACTATTCTCTTGCAATGAACCTGCAATGAGAATTGAGAAGACTTTGTGAATACTGCTGACCCAAATACTGTGGTCGTATATATCGTGATTACCGTCATCAAACTGTTACGGCACGGGCGTTTACACGATACCCGATTTCATGCCGTCAAGGAACCCGTCATTTTGTGCCGTTTTCATGTCATTTTTGTGCCGGTATCGTGTAAACGCAAGGCCTAAACGGCATGATTTTGTTCCGTTTTCAAATTGTACCGGCATCGTGTAAACGGGGTCTAAGTGATTTAAATGTATTTTATTATCATAATAAAAGAAGTTAACGTGGAGCGGTGTCAGCGGTTGTACCGTAGCTGCCTCCTCCGCAGGCCCTCGTTGCATCATGGACAGGTCACACACGCCGAATTTAGGGTCTGCAAGATCCTGTAAAAAAATTGGCAAAACTTGGCACAGAATAAATTTGCATAATCAACTACCATTGTTAATAGCCATGGTAGTTGAGCCATGTAGCCATGCCGGTACAATTTGAAAACGGAACAAAATCATGCCGTTTAGGCCTTGCGTTTACACGATACCGGCACAAAAATGACATGGCTATATATATGGCGAAAGTTGACAAAGTTCAACCGTAATTGCTTTTTTCAACAACTCCTTCATGTTAAAGCTAGGATTCGTATGTCGTAAGTCTTCAATGTACAATTTAACAAAATTAAATCTCATTAACTCTTGGTCTGTTGACAGTCTTCGATAGCTAAATAAACAAAAAAAACAATAACAATAAGAAAAACCTGTACTTTCCTGACCGTTTTGTTCGGCAGATATTTTCCCCTTCAGTTCCTTTTTGTCGCTGAAAATATTATTGGCAGAAGGTCGGTAATTCTAAAACATATTGGTTTCTTCATTGTCATGATCTGTAAGAAAGTTTAGACCGAATTTCCTGGTGGGTCACAGTGTTAAAAGAACTTGGACGTACGTTTGTCGAACAGCGGCCGTAAAAAATTTGCAGGGCCTCTCAAAACTTTCGCCTCTAGGGCCTAGTCTCGCTGTGCATAATGGAATCAGTCCCCATTTTGTTTACAGGATCTGGCAGGCCCTCTCGAAAGTGTGACCTGTCCATGATGCAACGAGGGCCTGCGGAGGAGGCAGTCAGCCAGCATGGGAGGGTTTACAAAGGTTGAACACCTAGCGAACAGTTAAACAACACAACCTTTTGTGCGCATAATTAAGGTTTTAAACGAGTTAACTCTTCGAAGAGTCTTCCGTTAAACTTAATTTACTTACCTACTTGTTTTTTAGGCCAGCAGTTTGTCCTATTGAAAAGCAAAGAAAAGAAAGTATTATTAGCAAAGTGTGTTTTTAGAATTTTTATATGTGTTATGTGTTTAAACTGCATGCTATGAGCGCACCCAACTGAATTATTTGCATATAGAAATATAGTGTAGTAACCTAGTGATAGTTAATAACTAATAAAATACTGTATATAATGACGTATAACACTGACGCAGTCCCAGGACTAAAGGGATTAGGAAGTACTCAGAAGACAGACACTAACCATCCTTGGTAGTAGCAAGATATGTTTTAGAATAAAAGCATTCTTATTGTCGATTTCAGTTCATTTTTCAACGCGCGGTTCGGAAGTTCGTTGACAAGTATCGAATTACGTTTCTAAGTTCAGAAGTTCATTACGAAGTTCGAATGTTCGATTCGAAGTTCGCATTTACGGAAAACCTTGGGTTGACCAGACTTTCTTTTGATATGATTTCTTTGGGAAAATATGTTGTTAATCATTCTGCAATTCCAAATTACCAACTGCGTAGCTAAAGAACTTCGAATCGAACATTCGAATTTCAAATCGAACTTCGTAATGAACTTATGAACTTACAAACGGTAATTCCATACTTGGCAACGAACTTCCGAACCGCGCGGTGAAAAGTGAACTGAAACCGACAATAAGAGTCAATTACTGGTCATCACTGGACGAAAAAGTGAGGCAAAAAATGGCGGACATGGGGAATTTTTGGACGTCAGTTTCAGGCCCTACACGGTCATCTTGGATGTCAGACTTTGTCTTTTTTCTCTCGGCCAAACCACAGCAGCTCAAACGTACAACCTCTTGCACGCGAGCAGTGTTGTATTCCTTTTGTGTTTCCTTTCGATTTCATTTACTTACCGGGGGACTGCGTATGTTGACCGTTGGCACAAATTCAAATCGAATATTACTATAAAATGCATGAAATATATACCAAGACCCACATAAATTTGAGATGTCTACTGATGGCAATTTTGGAGAGATCGAGCGGTTTTTGTGGAATTTACGGAGCTTCAAGTGAAGACCGTCCGCCGTCTGAAATATTAGGGAGCTGAAGCAAATACAAGGCAAACGTCAAGGACAACGTCCTATTATAAAGCCGGTTTTCACTAGGCGATTTTTTTCGCGCGAAGCGACTTTTTCTTTTGTCTTATGAGCTCTGACAGCATATCCTCTCATCTAGAATTACCAATAATCAGTGTGCCATGGCCTACAATTAACAATAATTGTGAATTTTAAAGAACTAATTCCCAACCCCCCCAACCCCAACCTCCACCCCAACCTCTAAACCTTACCCTAACCACAACCCCCCTGGAAACCCTAAACCTAACCACAACCCCCCGTTGGACCTAAACCTAACCACAACCCTCCGGGAAGTACAACCTCTGTACAACCTCTCAGACCCCGACCACAACACGCCTACTGCTTTTTTAGTTATGCAATTTAGTTTAACATCCCGCATGTGGGACAGAGAATTACCTACAATTATTGGTAATTCAAGGCCGTTTCACACTTACTGATTATTGGTAATTCTAGGGAATCAGAAATCTATTGAATTCGAACAATTGAAAGTCGCTTCGCGCGAAAAAAATCGCCTAGTTGAAAACCGGCTTAGTTCCAGCTCAGAGCTCATGAGACAAAAGAAAAAGTCGCTTCGCGCGAAAAAAGTCGCCTAGTGGAAAACCGGCTTTATTATACAATAGAATTTTCATCACAGAACAAAGAAGATGAATAATTTTTAGTCCCAAGAGTAATCTTAACGCCGTATTCAGATAATTTTCACGTCTTTAGGGCAACGTTAACTCGTGGAACGGCGAAGTTTGACTTTAAACTATGCAACGAAATCCTTTTAGAACGAGCTCCGTAAGGTTTTGGATGTCGAAAAACATACTTTAAGTATTCAATACTAGATACTGAACTTTTTACATTACCGTTGTTGTCCTAGTTTGCTTAAGCTCCCTATTCTCTATATGAAGGTCATCAGGTATATAGTTCAAACTCGACTCGAAAGTCACAAGCATCAACAAATACAAAGTAGAAACAAAATAAGAACAACATACGCAGCCCCTCCTCCAAAGCAAATGACAACACTGCTCACGTGCAAGAGGATGTACGTTTGGGCCGCCTGTGGTTCGGCCGCGAGAAAAGACTGACATCCAAGATGACCGCGTAGGGGCCTATAACTGACGTCCAAAAAACTCCGTTGCCGACATGTTTTGCCTCACTTTTTTATTGGCAGTCAGCCTTCCAGGTATATATAGAGTTCACTGGATTGGACTTGATCCTGTAGTAACGATCGCACCCCCAGATAAACCCAACACCTCTGCCAAACGTTTTGCGCCTGCGCGACATCCGAACCAGTGAACTCTATATATATGTTCTAGGGATTTTTGGTGGAGGAAAATTCGAGTGTAGAATATTGTATACATTTTAAGACCAAACCGGGACCAGTTGCGAAAAATGCAACTACACAGGCTTCCGGCAGGAATTGAACCCACGACCTTGTATATATTCTACACTCGAATTTTCCTTCACCAAAAATCCCTAGAACATGCTATGTAATCGAGTGAAATGCCCAATATTACTTCTAATAAATTCTATATATACCTGGAAGGCTGTCCCCAGTCAATCACTGGACCAAAAAGTGAGGCAAAAAATGGCGGACATGGGGAATTTTTGGACGTAAGTTTCAGGCCCTATGTGGTCATCTTGGATGTCAGCCTTAAGTCTGGTTTCCAGTCAGTGGAATTTTGCGAGCGTGTGAGATTTTTCTTTGTCTTGTGAGCTCTCGAGCGGAACTAATGTAATTAAGAGTGCAAAGACAAAGAAAAATTCCGCCCGCTCGCAAAATGTGGCAAAATTCCACTGACTGGAAACCAGGCTTTAGTCTTTTTTCTCGCGGCCGAACCACAGACAGCCCATTCTCGTCCCCAGAGCCTCTCCCGTGCTGGCGCGCTGAAAAGGCTCTGGGGGAATCCAAACCGGAACACCAACATTCTTTGGTGTTCTTTCTAAAGCGCATGCGTATAAGTTCGCGCTTTGGGAGTTGGACACGAGATCATCGACAGTTGATCAATCTCGTTCCCAGAGCCAAATATGCCCGGCCGCGCGGGCAAATCAAATGGCTCTGGGACAATCCATTTGAAATACAGGAAAAAGTGTGTATTTTGGGGCATGCGCAGTTGGTATTTTTGCACCCAGACCCACGAAAACCTTCAGCACGGCCGTTCAATATTCTGCAAAATATATCGACGTGTTGTGGTTGATTCTTGAATTTAATAGTAACAAATAGCAGTAGAAATGTTGTAAGAATATAATCGTGGCTGGTTTGTGATGCGATAAAGTATTACTTGGGAGAAATTTCTGGATAAGAGACTGATTAATGGAAAATAATGCACCAGGCGTGATAGTGATCGATGACCAGTTCATGACCTTCTGATGAAACCCAGTTTGAATTCTTGTTTATTCTAACTTATGAACACGAGAATATCGTATTATTGTTCTGAATATTATTCGAATTTTCGTAGACAGCTACAAGGTAAATTACAACGAAATCTGGAATTTTAACTTATTTCATGTATATAGTACTGCATGTATGTCTTTCAAATAAAACGTGACTTTGGTGGTATATTTGTCATTTGTTGATTTGCAACATTTAATTTGTTACATGTTATAATCCACTTGTTTGTGTGTAACTGAAATAATCGACACTGTAGCTTTCTGAGGTTTAATCATTTATTAATTCATATTACATCTTTTATACTGATCTATGTGATTAAAGATTCAAACACCAGTAGCTGAACCGCACTATGAACCAGCCATATTTGTATGGCCTGTTATTGCCCATTTGAGTATGGCGAAAAAATTCTATGTATAAAAAATAAAGTGAGAGGTTCTTCTTTTACTTATTTTTTTAAACATTAACTTTAAAGTACTTAACACCAAAGATGCGAGGGGCAGGTGGCACACATGCTCAAATTTAGCTAATATATGATTTAAAATGATATTGGATTTTGGTTTCATTTGTCACAGTCTAGTTCAGTTGTAAAATTTACTAAAGTTTGTGGAGCCCTTCATCAAAGTAAAACCAAGGGCACCACCTTTTTAACTTTATACCTAAAACACTGCTTAATTATATCAACTTTACTCTTAAAAACATTACAATTATATGATTACAGCACTGGTACATGTATATATACTGTAATAAAGCAGCTTCTGGTACAAAAAATACCCTTTAGACTTGGCATCTTGTGCAGTCTGGTAACTGATAAGGGTGTAACAATAGAGGGACTAGGGGGGGGGGGGGATACAGGCTGCCCACTTAATATTTTTCCTGAGCTCCATTGGTAACTCTGAAAATGGGCTAAAATGTGACTAAAGCCTGGTTGCCATTAGGTCACTAGTGGTCATTGACAGAGTTGCTGCTGGCCCTTACGAAAAAATCCTATAGGATCCTATAGGAACAAATTTTCCTATAGGAATTTGAATAGGAATTCCTATAGGAAAATATGCTTCCTATAGGAATTCCTATAGGATGCTATAGGAATAAATTTTCCTATAGGAATTTGATAGGAATTCCTATAGGAAAATATGCTTCCTATAGGAATTCCTATAGGATGCTATAGGAATAAATTTTCCTATAGGAATTTGAATAGGAATTCCTATAGGAAAATACGCTTCCTATAGGAATTAAAATTTGTGTTGGCCAAATTACAAAATAAATATTATTAGCAAACATTTTGGTCATTGGTCTAAAATAATTTTATTTCCATACAAAAAGCAGTTGAGACAGACCTGAAATTCCATATCAAGATAAAAATTGCCATTAGTTCGGTTCTTCAACCACATTCCGCAGTATCAGACCATTGCCATAATTCCGAATTAATATGTGAGTGTAATTTTGAAACAGAATAGCGTATCAGAATTCAGAAAGAAAGGCTACAGGTAATAAAACTTCTGCCTAAACAGCGCCGTCACCAGTGCAGAGGCTCCGTCTAGCCAGTGTCGTACCCAGGCGCATGCAGCCACGAAACCGCGCAGATAGCGAGCGCGCATTGATACTTGGGATAGCGTCATTTCATTTTCGATTCTCATCTCAGCGCGCCACGTTTGAAATTAATTTGTGATGGTGTTTTGGCTTTTGAGATTCAAGCTATGGAAACTTTTGGTAATAAAAGACTTTTTGTTTGCGAAGAGATCAGGCAGACAGTCCTCACCGAAGTAACATGTTCTTACGGAAAGATTTAACTAAAAGCCATGAAAATTCAGTTGAACCAATAAAGTCCTAGAAGCTTCTCTCGCACGAGGCTACGAGCAAGGTAAGAGATTGAGTATTTATCGTTTGTTTTCTATTGTCCTCCTTATTGTAATGTGAAATTTTCTTTGGCTCTCGTCAAATTTCCTGTTTGATTGTCCAATACAAACCATTTTATACTGAAGTTAGTGTAGTTGAACTGTTGAAGTCAATGTTTGGTATTAAGTCATCTAGTTTTGATTCGTGAACATGGCGGTTGGAATCTCTTCTCAATTTAGTCCATTGTGGTTCCTAACAAACTCTCAAATCATTCTACCTTTTTTGCCATTCTTTAGCCACCGTTGCTTTCATGATAAGGATTATCTTATGTAAAACTAAAGCATTCAGATTTTGAGGTAAAAGTTATTTGTGATTAGCGTATTTTCACTGAATCACAGGCAGAATTCATCATCATTAATATGAAATATTAAATTGTTGTTAACAGACTAACAGTATGTTTTGTGTGTGTGTGTGTGTTTGTTTGTTTGTTTGTTTGCTTATTCATTTCATATATTATTTTCTCTTGTTTTCTAGTGCATAGGGTAGAGTTGCCGTGTTCAGTTGTGTTCAACGATTTAATTCAACTTGCTGTTTATATTGGTAAGTAAAATCCTTAAATAACCTTAATTCATATACTAGTAGTTTATTTATTGAGTAATGACATAATGATCTATTCCTATGTTGATATCTCAAAGTACTAATTACAGGTCATATATTGGTCTAACTGTATGTCTTTTATATATATATATATATATATATATATATATATATATATATATATATATATATATATATATATATATATATATATATATATATATATATATATATATATACGAGTAAAATTTGTTCTCAAGCTTTTTATACTCAGAAAAATGTCTGAGTATCCCTGACGGGATTCTTATCTTTCTTATTATCTTATCTTACCTTCTTATTACCTTCCTATTACCTGCGACCTTTGATTTATCCTTCTCACTACTGTCTGAGTCCCAGTAGTTCAGTCGGCAGAGCGTCTGTCTGGATATCAGAAGGTCGTGGGTTGGAATCCTGTCAGGGATACTCAGACATTTTTCTGAGTATAAAAAGCTTGCGAACAAATTTTACTCATATTACACCAAGCTACAAACTTCACTCTTAACATACATATATATATATATATAGTTAAAGTTCAAAGACTCAACAGGTTTGATTAGACATTTTATTACTATTTAGTTTCGTGCCACAAATATTGTGTGGTACTCTTCAGATAAAATGGTTAGACCATTTTATCCGAAGAGTACGCGCACAATATTTGTGGCACGAAACTAAATAGTAATAAAATGTCTAATCAAACCTGTTGAGTCTTTGAACTTTAACTATAATATGCTCTGGATTCCCATCGAGCACTCTGCCAAAGGTTTTTACAACATCTTCTACAGTATATATATTTAACAATTAAATTATGAGCTCAAAATTTCTGAGTGAATAGTTGACGAGAGTGGACAGCATTTGCAATAGTACACTAGTAAGTTTCTGATATATATATATATATATATTTAAGAAATAGGAAATGGCCGCCCGTGTTTATATAGCCTGATGCAAACACGAGAGTGAGTTGGGAGAATTCGAAAGTTTATGTGAACCCGAGCCGTAGGCGAGGGTTTACATAAGTACTTTCGAATTCTCCCAACTCACTCGAGTGTTTGCATCAGGTTATATAAACACAGGGCATCCATTTTCTATTTCTTTTATGAAATAAGGCTAAAAAATGTGCCGTGACATCACAACCATGTTTACATAGCCTGATATAAACATGGTAATTGACCAATCACAGCGCGCGTAAGACGCAACCTATTTTATAAATATATATATATATATATGCATGCTAAAACACAGATCACACATCTGGATATTTTAGAAAGTTGAACAGTTTGATTAATAAGACAAACTGATATAATACTAATAATATTCATTTGGTATAATTTTAGTGATATACAGATACTGCATATTCCTTATACCTTACTGAACATCCCTATATTCTAATTGTCTTCAAAATTATAAGAATTCTGCTAAGGAAAGTAGAATTTTCTGTCCAAATTGTTTGTTCGGTAACTGCAATCTTGTACTTTGGAGGAATGTGCCCTTGGGAGGGAATCTTACTCTTGACCCTGGGAAGCTAGTCAGCTAGTTAGTAGGTCATTACTGAGAGCCCATTTGTGATACAGTATATGATGGAAGATTAAGTCATATATATACTTTGTATATGTTTAATACATGTATTGACATTAATTTACACTCCACATGATTTTACTCTCTAAAGGGGAGGTAGCAATGGTATTGAGTCAAATGATTATTACCCATTCCTGCCTGAGCCAGCCAATAATGTCCCCTTTATTGTTTTACTATGTTAATCAGCAGATGATTCCTCAGACACCCTATTGTAGGCATCAATGGGTTAAATGGATTGACTATTTAAACAAAGAAAAATCACAACAAAATCAAAATTTTAGCTTATAAATTGAAATTTTGAGTTTTGTTGCAAAGTGGTTAATGTATACCTTTAAATATTTGATTTAATTAAATATTAGTTAACAAATTGTTGAACTAATTTTCTCATTCTACAGGACTGGACTGGTACACATTGAGTGATGATGCAAAAGCCAACTTCTCAATGAAAGAAAAGGATTGTTGATGTCCAAGATGATTACACTGATGTTCCCTTGTGTCATTGCTGATTGGATTGTTGTTAAGTACACTTTGAAAATACCAACATTCTAAATATGTAATGTAGTATCCTAGTATTCCTAAATGCTGAATGATGTATTTTGGATATAGATGCAGAACCACATACATGTAACATGGTTAGGATTTTTAGCTTAGTTAATATTTGGGAATTTGAACTGCCAAAAATGGTTTGCTTATGACAATCGCCCCATATACCATGTATATAACTAGTATTTATTATAGTAAGTGTATACTTTAATGTCATCCTGATGTAAACCCTCACAGTTTTTAAATATGTGTTAAAATATATTGAATATGTTGACATTAATGTTAAATGCTTTTAAAAATGTTTATTTTCTCTTGGTCATTGATGTGCTGAATGACATGTTTCAGGGTGTGTTATTATGCACACCTACATGTGTAAGATAACACACATCAGGGCATGTTGCATAACACACCTTTTTATTAACACCTATATATAACACATCTTAACATTAGAGATGAGCCGATTAATCGGAAACTAATCGGCAAAGCCGATTAATCGGTCAATTTAAAATAATCGGTAATCGGCCGATTATTTTGAATAATCGGCAAAATAATCGGTACATGTCTCAAATAAAGCTTTTCATGAACGACGTAAACACACACACCATAAGTCCGTAACTGCATAAGCCCAAACACAATAGTCCTTATTTCACAATGATTACAGAGCGTTTCACATAACTCTTGACGGAAGAGTTCCGCAGTCAGACGTTGCCACAAAGTTTACGAACTCCGCAAATTCGTTACGTATAGCAGCCGATCAAATAGCGAGCATCAAAACAAAGTTGCAATGTTTGTCGCCAACTTCGGAAACAATGAACCGGAACTTCGGAATTCTAGTCTGTCAAAAGATTTGTGAAACGCTTTTAAAAGTTTAAATTTTAAAACCAACACGAGAAAATGACAAATGATCTTCACCGGTTGAGGTAGTCACGACCGAGAACATCTCAACCCAGGAAAAGAGCTGCAGCACTGAACTTCATGAAGACCTGGTCTTGCTTCGACGAGATTGTTGGGTCAAGCGACAGCACAAAAAACAACTTACTAGATGTGTTTTTTAACACCAAAGACTGTTCTATTGTATATCTTGTAAGATAGCTTATAGAATATTCTAAAGAATTTCTATTACATCTTATAGCATATCCTATAGAATATTCCATAGAGAATCCAATAGAATACATCCCAAAATCTAATAGAATATTCTATATAATTTTTTATGGAATATTCTATTGGATATTTTCGTAAGGAGAACTTGCTTTGTTTCTCTCACTGATGAATTTCCATAGGATTTGCTCAATAGGAAATCCTATAGGATTTAATGGGAAATCCTATAGGAATTCCTATAGGATATTTGGGCAAAATCTAATAGGAATTCCTATGGGATAGGATTTATTCTATCCCAGCAACTGCAATCAACCGCTTGTGACCCACCAATGTCCAAATGTCAGTCAGGATTAAAATTTCCAAGGGAAAGCACAATGCACCCCACCTTACTATTAATTTTGACGAATTAGGCTAACCCGAAGTATCTTCTGCCAGCACTAGGTAGATAATGCTGGCATGCGTGTTCAGTACCACTCAGAAATAACCTAACAGTGCGGTTGAGGTTAAGTTAAACAATGATAGAAATGGTAATAAACTTTAGTAAAGCACAATAAAATTATCTAGTAAAACAGAAAACAGTCCATATTTTGATTCATAGTGATTTAGAGACAGTTTAACTAACACTGAACAGAGTTATATTACGATTAAGCTGAGGTTAAACCTAGGTTTGACCTCGGTTTTTGTTAGGTTATTTCTGAGTGGTACTGTAGTCCCCATTTGTAACAAGGGTGCATGCATGTCCACAGTTAGTAAGGTTCTCATTTGTACTGTATACTCTACTGATAAATTTACTTTTGGATAAAGTGCCAACTGAAGATAAGATGAGTAAAGTCATAGTCGGCAATAAATTATGAGTTTTAAGAAACCATTTTATTAACCTTTTCACCACCAGGTTCAGCTATTTTGAATTTTATTCTGGTTAACATGCCACATGATTTTATTCTACTGCAGAGGGAATGCATTAGCTGGTTGGGGTGGCCTTGCAAGCTCACATATATTGAATGGGTCAACTCACTGTTGCTTAGGTTTGCTGAGAATCCCTGTTGATCAGCTAATTAAGTTACAGTAGCTGGTGTAGGCAGGAATGGGTTATGGTCCAAATCAAAATGTGAAACACAGTAAATGTAATATTAATTTTGTGTAAACAACCAGAGTTAGTAGTGGAAAATTGTTCTCTCGAGGTGGGAATTCTTAACTTCTGGCTTTTAAATACATCCCGAATGCAGCTGTTCAGTACATAAGAAATAATACAGAGATTGTTGTTTGCAAAAGTAAAACTACAGTTGGTGACTACTATGCAAAGACCTTTGGCTGAACTGATTTTGAAAGTAATTTTCTTTAATTTAGAAAGAAGACTTTGGATATAGTGTGTACTAAAATATTGACTGTAACCATCAATCACTGTCTGTTTATGATCAGGGATGCCAGGAGGGGCACAGGGGTGTAGGAACTGGAGGAAAAACGGGGCATGTGCCCCCCCCAACTTTGTCATGAAGTGCCCTTTTTGCAACAGGAAAGTGCCCTTTTTATGTTAAAACATGTGCCTCAAGTGTCCTTTTGAAGTCCTACCCCCCTGAACAAAGTGCCCTTTTGAAGCTGTGCCCCTCCAAGATCAAATTGCTTCCCACACCACTGGAGGGGCAGCTTCCACTCATTGCCTTTCAGTGCTAGGAGGGGCAAGGGGGGTTATCACTTAATATGGATATCACTTATTAACTATATGGAGTCACTACATAGAGTGGGTATCTCCTTGTATTTAAATTATAATTAAATAGAAAAATAAGTTCACCATTTATTATTTTATTATCATATATTTTATTTATTAACATTTGTACCTAACTGATACTGGAGAAACAACAATAGGACTCAAGGTCCCTTACAAGGTTGTTCTCCTAAGATTGAATTGTTGATCTTATGGAGGGGGGGGGAACCAGAGAACCTGGAAAAACCCTTGAAGCACAGGAGAGATCAACTACAATAACTCTACTCACACGATTTCAAAGCTCAAGCCTGTGACAAGGTGTCCAAAGTGGTCACCCATCCAAGTACTAACACCATCCAATCAAGCTTAACTTTGGATCACAGTGGTCAGGCAACTCTTCACCGGGTGGCGATTTTCCCCGGGCGTAGAGAGAGGCTGAGCCTGCAATGCTACAGCGGTCTAGCCCAAGAATGTTGGTGAATACTAAATCGTATATTTCAGAAGGCGTCGTGCTAATATTGAATATTCAAATTAATCTGACGGGAAATATGGTAAACATGGCGGCAAGCGAAACATCGATTCCTTCCGCGAGCAACACCGTGGCAGAAAATGAAATGAAATTTCTTAACAGCAACTTCAATGATGTTCGATTTGCAGGCTGTTATTGTTTCGCGACATTCGAGGGTAACGAAGAAAGCCTAAATGACTGTCTAGACAGATTTCTTTCTCTGAGTTCTACTTCATTTATTCGAGCTGAGAAGCACATTAAGGGCAACTCAAGAATCATAAGCGCTATTCACAGAAAGGTAAGCATAGTATTTGTGAGTGATTACTTGAGTGTATGTGTATGAGCTTTACGCATGTGTATTTAATTACGTTATTTCGAGATTGACGTATAATATGTAAAAACTGAATTATAACTCTTTAAAACTCGGAAAATGCGACGTTCCTCGAGCAACTCGATAGTGTCCCCTGAGCGAACACGATTTAGTATACACCAACATTCTTGGGCTAGACCGCTGTAGCATTGCAGGCTCAGCCTCTCTCTACACCCGGGGAAAATCGCCACCCCTCTTCACCACCCATGCTTCCCATATAGTCACATAGGTATAGTACCGGTTTAAAACTGGTGTAAAATGTATAAATCAGCAGCAACTAATGCTTACCCCATATGGATATAATACTTCAAACCAATGTATATTACTTGTAGATACAAATTAAAAAAACAATGCCTTGTAGTACATTGTACAGCTATAAGAATATTATGTCACATATAACATATATAAAAAGTAATAAACACAGTGTCAACAGCCATAAGACAATATATTTTTTTGTTAAAAATATGAGGAGATACTACATACATGTTGATATAAACTTGAACAGTCTAATTATGAATATTTGAGGTGATTGAAAGATGTAGACAATTATTTATTATCCAAATAGCCATCATTTATACGTTCCAATGATACTTCTTAAGTCAAATCCAGTGTCCATATGACGATATACCATAAATATTTAATTATTTTATATACAAGTACGGAAAACAATGAAATCTGAAAAGTGAACTCGTCACGAAGCACGGTCACAAGTTCCAAAAATACCACAAAGGCAAGTAAGTATTTCTTGTCTCCTTGAAATGACTTTTGCAAAGGAATAACTCTCAATTTCTCAGATTAAGTCCCAATAAACATGTTATTTCGCTTCACTCCTTCTCGAAAACAACCCATATTACATGAAGACTGCGATGGGAGAATGGGTGTGAAATTATCTGCGCAGCGCAGTAGGCGTCAACGCGTTAAGCGCATCAGAGTCGATTTTCAAATGGATTGTCCCCACTGATCTCAAAAGAAGAAGACTGGATCGATTTTGTTGCACTTTGTATTGGCACACTGCTTATAAAATGAGCATTCTTCAACAGAATGGATTGCAACCACCGATACGGAGGTGTTGCTACTATCATGATTAAGCTCTTCTTGAGATATCTCGATCTTTTGGAGATCTTTGTCTTCCGTCTCTGAAATGGCGGTGTCCTTGCTGGTATTTAATATTTGGCCTTCATCTTTTTCTCGTACACGGATTTGCTTGAACGTGTACACGCCGCCAACACTAACCAAATCGATGTGCTCTTGCCAGAGGACCAATTTCATCAAGGTAGACGAACGATCTGCTACCATGCAATGGGCTAGTTTCAGCTTTTTGTCGCTAACAATTTCTGTTTCTCCTATACAAACAACTTTTGCGCAAAAGTTAACCAGGTCCATCGACTTAGCTTTCTTCCTTATTTCATCAAACGTTCGCAAAGGACGCTCATCAACGATCTCTTTGTATTGGAAGTGATAGTCACCTTGTCGTGCGTCATGTCGTTGATGAAGATTTTACCATCCGGAGATACTGCGTGGTTGTAGATTTCAACTGCAGTTTTCTTTTCAAACCGTTCTGACAGCATATTTCTTTTCGCCTTACTGAAACAAAGTGCTTCTTTATTACCGTCTGCTGTTTGAAGTGTGGGTAATTCAGCGTGTCTTTTTTGTTTCTTTTCTCAGGAGACAGGCTTTGGATATATGCGATAGTTCTACGTTTTGCGCCCGCAAAAGAAGTAGCTCTCGATTGTTGAGATGGCGACAAACCAGCCGTAGAATTTGTAGAATTAGGATTTGTCATCGTTCTGACAGGCGCACTGCTAGTCTTTCCCTTCTTTGTTGATTTTCCACTACCTCTGTTGCTCGACATTTCTTTATAGATATTTTTTAGAAACAAACTCAGGTAACATACAAAAGCTAAAACATGAGTGCATGACTGAAACTATTACATTGTGTTTTACAGCGTTGATCCGATCACGTGGTATTAAGAATGAATAAAATATGATCTATAAAATATGGCAAAACCTTTTATTGTTCTCAGCTAAAATCTGTATGTAGCAGGTATATACTAGTATTATATGTACCATCCTAATATCAAAATGTGAAAAAACGACATTTTTTGTGTATTAAGAATGAAAATAAGAACTCATGCTTTGACGAAACAAGATATTCTCCCAATATATGCATTCCCAAATTTGGAGTTGTGTTTATCAGACAGAATATAATGCACTTCGTACCACATGCCCATTGGCACGTGAGTCACGTGGCAAACATGACCGAGATGTCATGTCACATCATGTGATCAGTGCATGCACGACATCTTTCCAGATGGCTTGATCAGAGCCCTCTATTGTCTCGATTGGTCCAAATGTGTTAAACTATACATAAAGTATAAACCTAATTCTACTCGTCCTTCTCAACGCGATGTTTCAAGCCAGGTACTACCACTAATGGTACTGCGTGTTGAGGTTAGTATTTAAAAAAAGTGTATATTCTAGTATAGAATCGAAATTTGGAAGGCGATTTCCTTCCATAGGCCATAGTGGAAAGCCGCAGGAGATTACCGCGGCGCAAAGCATTTTGCCTACTTCAATACCGGAAGTTGTGTACCGGAAGTCAATCACCGGAATCTAGAGATTTTTCATACTGCGTATGGCTTCTATTTTTGAGATACTTTTATTAGATTGTCAGATTGAGGGAGAACTTCGTATATATTAGTGTATAATAAAAGAAACCTCGCGTAAGGCAACTCTATTTTTTACACAACACCAACAAGACTAGGGAAGATGCTACTGCGCATGCGTGCATGCAATGCGTTCGAAAGCCAATCTCGTACCCAGACCCATACGCGCGCGGCAAACGAATGGCTCTGGGACAATCCATTTGAAAATCGACTCTGATTGGCTTAACGCGTTGACGCCTACTGCGCTGCGCAGATAATTTCACACCCATTCTCCCATCGCGGTCTTCATGTAATATGGCTTGTTTTCGAGAAGGAGTGAAGCGAAATAACGTGTTTATTGGGACTTAATCTGAGAAATTGAGAGTTATTCCTTTGCAAAAGTCATTTCAAGGAGACAAGAAATACTTACTTGTCTTTGTGGTATTTTTGGAACTCTGGTTCGAGTTTAAAGTGTGACAGATAACAGATTCATCGTGGCCCATGCATCGTGGCCGTTCTTCATGACGAGTTCACTTTTCAGTTTCATAGTTTTCCATACTTGTATGTAAAATAATTAAATATTTATTGTATATCGTCATATGGACACTGGATATGACTTCAAGAAGTATCATTGGAACGTGTAAACGATGGCTATTTGAATAATAAATAATTGTCTACATCTTTCAATCACCTCAAATTAGTCAAATATTGATAATTTAATAGCTGAGTGACCGACCAAGTTTATATCAACATGTATGTATCTCATGATCATATTTTTAACAAAAAAATATATTGTCTTATGGCTGTTGACACTGTGTTTATTACTTTTTATATATGTTATATGTGACATAATATTCTTATAGCTGTATAATGTACTACAAGGCATTGTTTTTTTTAAAATTTGTATCTACAAGTAATATACATTGGTATATGGGGTAAACATTAGTTGCTGATTTATACATTTTACACCAGTTTTAAACTGGTACTATACCTATATGATCATATGGGAAGCATGGGTGGTGAAGAGACAGAAGAGTTGCCTGACCACTGTGATCCAAAGTTAAGCTTGATTGGATGGCGTTAGTACTTGGATGGGTGACCACTTTGGACAACTTGTCACAGGCTTGAGCTTGGAACTTGTGTGAGTAGAGTTATTGTAGTTGATCTCTCCTGTGCTTCAGGGGTTTTTCCAGGTTCTCTGTCCACCCCCCCCCCCCCCCCCCCCCCCCCCCCACCCCAATAAAATCAATTCAATCTTAGGAGAACAACCTTGTAAGGGACCTTGAGTCCTATTGTTGTTTCTCCAGTATCAGTTAGGTACAAATTTTAATAAATAAAAAATATGATAAAATAATAAATGGTGAACTTATTTTTCTATTTAATTATATTTTAAATACAAGGAGATACCCACTCTATGTAGTGACCCCATATAGTTTCCTTTTTAATATCTTAAGTGTTAACCCCCCTTGCCCCTCCTAGCACTGAAAGGCAAGAGTGGAAGCTGCCCCTCCAGTGGTGTAGGAAGCAATTTGATCTTGGAGGGGCACAGCTTCAAAAGGGCACTTTGTTCAGGGGGTAGGACTTCAAAAGGACACTTGAGGCACATGTTTTAACATAAAAAGGGCACTTTCCTGTTGCAAAAAGGGCACTTCATGACAAAGTTGGGGGGGGGCACATGCCCCATTTTCCCTCCAGTTCCTACACCCCTGTGCCCCTCCTGGCATCCCTGATCATAAACAGACAGTCATTGATGGTTACAGTCAATGTTTTAGTACACACTGTATATCCAAAGTCTGCTTTCTAAATTAAAGAAAATTACTTTGAAAATCAGTTCAGCCAAAGGTCTTTTCATAGTACAGTCACCAACTGTAGTTTTACTTATGCAAACAACAATCTCTGTATTATTTCTTATGTACTGAACAGCTGATTTGGGATATATTTAAAAGCCAGAAGTTAAGAATTCCCACCTCGAGAGACAAAATTTTCCACTACTAACTCTGGTTGTTTACACAATAAAATTAATATTACATTTACTGTGTTTGATATTTTGATTTGGACCATAACCCATTCCTGCCTATACTGGCTACCGTACTGTAACTTAATTAGCTGATTAACAGGGATTCTCAGCAAACCTAAGCAACAGTGAGTTGACCCATTCAATGTGAGCTTGCAAGGCCACCCCAACCAGCTAATGCATTCCCTCTGCAGTAGAATAAAATCATCTGGCATGTTAACGAGAATAAAATTCTAAATAGCTTAACCTGGTGGTGAAAAGGTTAATAAAATGATTTCTTAAAACTCATAATTTATTGCTGTTGATTATGACTTTACTCATCTTAGGCTGCACATAATGTAGCCTTGGTTCAAATATCTTCAGTTGGCACTAATCATCCAAAAGTAAATTTATCAGTAGAGTATACAGTACAAATGAGAGCCTTACTAACTGTGGACACCCTTGTTATAAATGGGGACTACACGCATGCCAGCATTATCTACCTAGTGCTGGCAGAAGATACTTCAGGTTAGCCTAATTTGTCAAAATTAATAGTAAGGTGGGGTGCATTGTGCTTTCCCTTGGAAATTTTAATCCTGACTGACATTTGGACATTGGTGGGTCAAAAGTGGTCGATTGCAGTTGCTGGGATAGAATAAATCCTATCCCAGCAGCAACTCTGTCAATGACCACCAGTGACCAAATGGAAACCAGGCTTTAGTCGCATTTTAGCCCCATTTTCAGAGTTACCAATGGAGCTTAGGAAAAATATTAAGTGGGCTGTATCTCCCCCTAGTCCCTCTATTGTTACACCCTTATCAGTTACCAGACTGCACAAGATGCCAAGTCTAAAGGGTATTTTTTGTACTAGAAGCTGCTTTATTACAGTATATATATATACAGTACATGTACCAGTAATCATATAATTGTAATGTTTTTAAGAGTAAAGTTGATATAATTAAGCAGTGTTTTAGGTATAAAGTTAAAAAGGTGGTGCCCTTGGTTTTACTTTGATGAAGGGCTCCACAAACTTTAGTAAATTTTACAACTGAACTAGGCAGCTGTGACAAATGAAACCAAAATCCAATATCATTATAAATCATATATTAGCTAAATGTGAGCATGTGTGCCACCTGCCCCTCACATCTTTGGTGTTAAGTACTTTAAAGTTAATGTTTAAAAAAATAAGTAAAAGAAGAACCTCTCACTTTGTTATTTTTTTATGTATATAATTTTTTCGCCATACTCAATAAACAGGCCGTACAAATATGGCTGGTTCATAGTGAGGTTCAGCTACTGGTGTTTGAATATTCAATCACATAGATCAGTATAAACAGATGTAATATGAATTCATAAATGATTAAACCTCAGAAAGCTACAGTGTCGATTATTTCGATTACACACAAACAAGTGGATTATAAAACATGTAACAAATTAAATGTTGCAAATCAACAAATATACCACCAAGCTAGGTCACGTTTTATTTGAAAGACATACATCAGCAGTACTATATACATGAAATAAGTTTTTAAAATTCCAGATTTCGTTGTAATTTACCTTGTAGCTGTCTACGAATATTCGAATAATATTCAGAACAATAATACGATATTTTCGTGTTCATAAGTTTGAATAAACAAGAATTCAAACTGGGTTTCATCAGAAGGTCATGAACTGGTCATCGATCACTATCACGCCTGGTGCATTATTTTCCATTTATCAGTCTCTTATCCAGAAATTTCTGCCAAGTAATACTTTATCGCATCACAAACCAGCCACGATTATATTCTACAACATTTCTACTGCTATTTGTTACTATTAAATTCCAGAATCAGCCACAACATGTCGATGTATTTTGCAGAATATTGAACGGCCGTGCTGAAGGTTTTCGTGGGTCTGGGTACAAAAATACCAACTGCGCATGCCCCAAAATACACACTTTTTCGTGTATTTCAAATGGATTGTCCCAGAGCCATTTGATTTGCCCGCGCGGCCGGGCATATTTGGCTCTGGGAACGAGATTGTTCGAAAGCATATAATGATAATGGCGGTGAAAAAATGTCAACAAGCGAAGATTCAACCGCGCTTTATACTCAAGAGAAATCTATTCATCTTGGGGACAAGAACTATTCCGACCTATTGAATGGTGTATGGGCGAAGGAATTGATTGTCTGTGTGGAGAAAGCAATGATAAAGGCGCAAATAACCTGTTTATCTTAGACGACACGAACGTGACGAAGGCATCGAAATCTCGAATCACGCATGGTTTCAAGATTCAACCGCGCTTTATACTCAAGAGAAATCTATTCATCTTGGGGACAAGAACTATTCCGACCTATTGAAACTCTATCAGTTGGTGTGGGATTGGGCCTAACAACAGTTGCGTCTTCGGGCTTTTCGGTAGGGTTTTTGGTGGGCGCAATTTTTCCTTTCGATTTTCTTATCTCTTTTACCTTCCGTGTCGACATTTCGTGCGTATGAAACTCAGTGTCTATTCCCTGGTGTGAAAGGGACGCCAGATGTTACAGAATAAAGCTACTGACAACTGTGTTTACTAAAGAAATCTTTCGAGTACTTGTGATACTTCACGTGCTATCCTCGTAGTATACTCGTGATACCCCATATTTGGAGTTGTTTACGCCACAAACTTTAGCCACTGTGAAATCGTATTCATACTAGCCTGCGTCGCAGCCCGAATTTTCTAAAAATGATCACTTTTATCTACCTTGACCTTGTGATTAAAATTATAAAGATCAAGCAGTGTATTGTCATTATTGACCATCAATTATTATACGAGGGCCACAGAAGGTGTGATTCTCAATTGACTCAAGACTGATTTTTACCCAGTGTAGACCTGTGTAGAGTGTGTACTGCGCAATTAATATAAAATCCTGCATGTCATTGGCCTTGTCACTTGTGCACTATGTTACTGTTAATGTTTTATCATTCCATTTAAATAATTCTATTAACACTATAAAACTTTGCACTGTCCTTGCGACCTAGTTGCTAATTAAAAGTAAAAAGAATTAGATATACTGTACTGTACATGTACTGTAAATATCAATATGTGGAAAAATTAATACATGTATGGCAAGGAAGCCCACAAAGAAAGGTCTGCAATGCAGATTACAGTAGTATTTACATTATACATATATATTATAACTGTACATGTAGTATCTCATTCCTTTCTACTGATTTTAAAATTCTTATATGTACTGCACCTTGTCCTTTTAGTGGACAGAATGGCTTGATACAGAAGCCTCTCCAGTTTCATCCATTGTGTCAGTAAATGCTGCCATTAAATCTTTAAAAGTTTCTGCAGTTTCATCTAAAAATGTTGTTACAGTTTACTGTACATGTAAGTAAAAAACAGTCTAATATTTGTAAGCAATTAAACACTTCTGATATTAGGGCACTAGAGTGCCAATAAGACACAGACTGCATCATTCCTATTATAACAAGCCTGGATATTAATTAGTGTCTGGTCAGGGACATTGTCTGGTACAAATTTGTCATTTCTAGGGTTTTGACAGTTACAAGTTTGATTGTGTTGGTCATTTTGTCTAGTACGTTTTTTTTTGGTAAAGATCATTGCAGGGTTCAAGATTTGCGGTATCCCAATATCCCGACGATACCAGTTTTTAATTTTGGATACCAGATGTTGAAACCTTGGTATCCCATTGGCCATTGGGATACCAGGGAAATCTTGCTAAAATACTAACCAAGATAACTATATCATAGAAATTACTTTAAGTCAGAAAGAAGTTGGCACCCATTTCAGGGTGTTTTTATTCCATTTTCGTTAACATAATGTAAGTTTAATCACGGTTTAATATGTCCTTCTGCCCACATTCCTCCCACCAGCGGTCTCCCATCTTAGCAATTTTCACTTGGGATACCAAGTTCAGAGATGCTGGTATCCCTTGGGGATACCACCAAAAAAATTTAATCTCAAACCCTGATCATTGTCAATTTTTATTGCAAAATCAACAATTATTTGTATTGAATCAATTAATCAATTGCGTTTCTTGAGAGCGAACATGTTCCTGTTTACAAAGTTATCAAAAGTGTAATCTTATTCATATATGTTATGTATTACAGTATTATATACTTCATATTGCCAAATTTCATATTTTCTGTAGTGTACATTTTTTTCTTGTTTGGAAGGACAAAAAAAAAATATCCACTTGTACAAGACCTTCATCTAAGACACTTAAATAGATGTATAAAATGGACAAAAAGTAATCATATGTATATTCAAGAGTAAGTTGCATCTTACTGTTGTCTGTTCTGTAAGTGGAACTTAGAGTGTTGTGTATGCACAACTACTACTAGAAATTATAAAACAAAGAAGTGAATCCTTTTTCATAAATGGATGTTAACGACCTATTGTAAATCTTCTGAGTTGTGGTACTTGCTTTGAGGTGTTAGAAAAATATACATGTACAGGCGTATTTTATTCACCTAATGTTAATGAACTACTGTATCTTGCAAGGGTAATTACATTTGACATTACAGCCAAACCAGATGTTCTTTACTATTGAACCTTGCAATATCATTTTGTTTCAAGAGTCTGAAGCAGGAGGGCTCCTTGGGTAGCAAAGCAAATGTGATTTAAATAAATGTATTACTGTGGCTCAGTTAATAAAAAGACAGCTATCAAACCCAATTTTAAAGAAAATTAGGATATTTACAAGTTTGCTAGAAATGCTAGTAATAATTCAATTAGAAAGGCCAAACAAAAATACTAAAGTAGCAACAACATATTAGCAAAATTTGAGTAATTTGATGCTATTGTTGAAGACATGACAATTAGGCAAATTTTAATGTATTAGGATTCAAAGGAATTTTTCAGCCCGGAATACTATAACAAAGGAAGTTACATTACTGAATCAGTTAAAATTGCGTGGTGCAGTGTCTTTGAATAATTACTGTAAATTTTAAAGTACTGTATTTTAATATTTAAATCTATATTGTATAGTACTGTCTTATTGTACAGTACTGCTGAATACACTTCTTTGGACATACATGTAAATCCATCTGATAGTGGCATAGTTAAATTTGCTAATGTGTTACCCCGGTGAAATATCCTGTAGGATCCTATAGGATCTTGTAGGATCCTATAGGATTAGGATTTTATGTAGGATCTTGACAGGATCCTAAGCAAATCCTACAGGATCCCGTTGGTTTAGGATCCTGTGTACGGTTTTATTCAGGATCCTAAGAATTCCACAGGATCCTGTATGTTAAGGATCTAATGTCCAGGATCCTAAGTAAATCGTACAGGATCCTATTGGTTTAGGATCCTGTGTACAGTTTTATTCAGGATCCTAAGAATTCCACAGGATCCTGTATGTTAAGGATCTAATGTTCAGGATCCTAAGTATAACAAAAGGTCCGCTATGCGTGTCATGTATCTGCGCCAAACCCACCACTGTGAGAATCTTGTCAAGATCTTGTGTGATCTTGGAAAATCTTCTAAGATCTTAAGAAAAATCTTATAAGATTTTTACACGTAGATCTTATAAGATTTTAGTGAGATGATCTTATAAGATAATTAAAGAGAAAGTACACGTTCTCTGACCAAAATACTTTTTGATCATGACTCACAAAAACTGTGGTAGATCACACTCACAAGTTCACTATAAGTCACGTTAAAAATACTTACCAGTTTCATCAGCAATATCCCCTGTCTCCGAAATGTTTTAGTGCAAAACTTTGTCGGATATATAGAATTTAACGGCTAATTGCATGAAGATATATCCCAATACGGCTGTTGAGCCGGACACCGCGGGTCTAAAGTATACCCCTGAATCGTCTGTAGGTTTGTGCCATTTTGGAAACTTATAACGTTAGATAGAGCGTTAAATTCTGTACAACAAATGTGAATTAGAAAAAATCGTAGAATAGCAACGGAGAAAAATCTATTTGAACTGAGACTGATGAGCGCCAAATATCAAATATCGGGTCAAACGCAATCATATTTAAAGTATCCCTGAATCGTCTGTAGGTTTGTGCCATTCACGAAACGTATAGGTAATAAATAGGTAATAAATTTTATTTACTCATCTTGATATTACAGTAGATAAATTACATAAAGATAATGAATTAAAAAACAAAGAAACAGAGAGATACAATAAATTAATAAGATGAGTACAGGATATCCTAATAGTGAAAACTAATCTAGAGGATACCCTGCATCTTCAGATTGATTATCTAAGAAATACGAGAATAAATGTATAATAAGAAAGAAAGTACTGTAGAAAAGTCAATAATAAAGTTAAATAATGAGACAGTCATATACTTTACAGTAAATTTAACAAAAGTTATTGAGAGCCATATCTATCAATCATATAATGCTTAATCTTTTTATTGAAAATGGAAAGTGAATTACTCGTTTTTATCTCATAAGGAACCAAATTCCATAATATGGCACCAGAAAATGATAGATCTTTTACCAAATTGATCTGATTTTTTTTGAGTTAGATAAATATTTTCATTTAGTGATTGCCTTGTTTGATAGGTATGTCTTTCACTCAAAAAATCATAATAGTTAGAGAAACAGGCTGGTAACAGCTTTTTCTTCCAGCGAAAAATAAATTTTAAAAGGTAAAAATTAATTAAGTCAGTAAATTTTAATAGATTTAATGACTTAAATATTGGCTCACTATGGGATTGAGGGTCTGAGAAAGTTATTACTCTTATTGCTTTCTTTTGTAGAATAGAAATGGGTTTTAAATAAGAAGCATATGTTAGACCCCAGATCTCAATACCATATGTGAGAAAACTATATACTAACGAGTAATAAATTGAAATTAAAATATCAGTGGTTACATAGTATCGTAATTTAGATATTATTCCAACAGATTTAGCTATTTTCTTAGACAACTCATAAATATGAGATCTCCAAGACAAAGTAGAATCAATAAGAACACCAAGGTATTTGACAGAATTAGCTTCACAAATAGTTTTGTTGTCAATAAAAATTGATAAGGCTTTATAAGGTTTCTTTTTTGGAGAATGGAAAACAACGAAACTTGTCTTTTCAATATTTAAGGCCAGCCTGTTGGCATACAGCCATTGTGAAACATGTTTCAATTCTGCATTTAAAGTAGTTTGAATCAAATCGAGATTTTTTGATGAAAAAAAATATGTTGGTATCATCAGCAAATAAATGAAATACTAACTTGTTAGAACAATATGGCAGGTCATTAATATAAAGTAAGAAAAGTAAGGGTCCCAGAACTGATCCTTGTGGTACTCCACAATAAATAGACTTAATTCTTGAGTTATGACCATTAATTGATACATATTGACTTCTTCCTGACAAGTACGATTGAAACCATTTATTAACAACACCTCTAATTCCATAAAATTCAAGTTTATTTAAGAGAATATCATGGTTTACTGTATCAAAAGCTTTTTTGAAATCTATGAATAAACCAAATCCAAAAGAACCTTCATCAAGGGTCTGTTTTAAAGTGTCAATCGTACTTAACAAGGCATGGGCTGTAGAACGATTAGCTCTAAATCCGAATTGATGCTCATTGAGAATATCAAGGTACTCTAGGTAACTATATACACGTTTATACACAAGTTTTTCGAAAATTTTACTGAAAATTGATAACACGGATATTGGTCGATAATTATTTTTGTTAGCTCTTGACCCCTTTTTGAAGATTGGTGTTACTTTAGCAATTTTAAGCTTGTTAAGCGTTAAATACTCTACAACATATGTGAATTAGAAAAAATCGTATAGAATAGAACCCTGAAAAACCATAGTGTTTTAGTCAAAAACTTTGTCGGAAATATAGAATTTAACTGCTAACAGTCGTATTGGGATATATCTTCATTGCAGCTGAGACACCGGATACCGCGTGTTTAAAGTATACCCCTGAATCGTCTGTAGGTTTGTGCCATTCACGAAACTTCTACAGTTAGATAGAGCGTTAAATTCTGTACAACATATGTGAATTAGAAAACATGGTATAGCATAGCAACGGAGAAAAATCTATTTGAACTGAGATGAGCGCAAATATCAAATTGCATAATTATGCTATCACTTGGCGTACGGTCAAACGCAATAATTTTAAAGTATCCCTGAATCGTCTATAGGTTTGTGCCATTCACGAAACTCGTACAGTTAGAACTTTAAATTATGTACAAGATATGTGAATTTGAAAAAAATCGTATAGAATACAACCCTGAAAATCGTAGTATTTTAATCCAAGACTTTGTCGCTTCGGAGGACTTCGTGATATGGCGGACGAAATATTGCCACGAGATCAGACAAATACTAGTACTCGTGTCGGAAATTGTACTCAGTAATTAATTTGTTATTATTACGAGAGGGCGTACTTCCGTTTTTTGTTTTGAACACGTGACTTGCACTCGTGGGATTCAGGCGACGGGACCGAGTGAGACTGTGAGGATTGTGTCTGTGATTGTGTTTATGTGATTTAATATTAAAACCTTGCTTTGACCTTTTTTGTGATTACGTGATTCATACTATTTCCAACACTCGTTTCCATCTACCAAACTGACATCTCAGCTTCGATCCTGGCAGTCGGAAGCATTTCGGAAGTTATCAACATCTTTTCAACGCATGCATGCATGTTGGAGCGGTCTGATCGTTGATTGGCTATGTGTTAACAAACCTAACAGCTAACAACACGACAGCAATATATCTGCTGCGCAGATACAAAAATCCTACAGGTTTCCCTGGGATAAAATGGTTTCCATGGGAATAAAAAAAATTCTCTTGGCGGTCTCATACTGTAGCATACATTTCACATCTGCACACAAGTTCTTATTATAAAAGGTGACTGGTCGGAGATGATTTCAATTTTTTATGGATAGTGGGTTTGCGGCTTTTTAGTCTCTTGTACAGTATGTGATCAGAGACTGACACCTGCCCAACATCGTGTACAAAACGTCAAAAGAAAGAGGCCAAATTCTCAACAAAAACACAGAGCATTAGTGCATAAAATGTACCTGTACATATAATTATATACATGTAGGTCAGAACATACGTCACGTCAGTGACATCACATCAAATTAATTGTGTTGATAAGTTTTAAGAACGTTTGAGACATATCCAGATACTCTAACATCAGCATCATGCATTGGGACAAACACCATGCGTGACAAAATGTTTTCGCACTTAATCTTCAAAAGATTGTCTGTTTCTTGCACTGCAACAAAGTGACTTCCAAGAACACCATCTTGGCAAAATCTGAGTATTACAGGGTCTTCTGGGTTAGCAACTTCATCTGTTTGACAGACATTCTTGTTGAGACTTGCAAACTCTTTGATGATAGCAAAAAGTTCATCGTTTCTTTTCAAGTAACACTGAACTTTTCCATAGTTTTCCCCATCTTCATTTGCTGCAAAAGATACGAAGTAACTACACGATGATCTTTTATACGAGTATCCCTCGCTGTGGAATGTCTCCCCACTCTTTTCCATCCTGGACGAGAACAATATTTCTTGATTTGAGGGATCTAAATCAAAGGCTGCCAAATCAACCTCACTAAGGATTGCTGGAACCTCTTTGCACACTGGATAGTAGAAACTAATTTCCTCATTCATCTTTTGCTTTTTGACAACAATATTGAAAACATCTTGGCAGAACAACTTTGCTCTTTCCGGTTCACGTACATTGCTGATTACTTCCGATTTAACACTTTGTGCCAAAGCCATGTTTCTTAACATTTGTGGAATAATTCCTCTTGTACCATGAAACTTTTTCTTTAGCAATGAAATCATTCCCTCAAATACAAATGCTGATAGCAAAATAGGATTTCCATGATTAAGGGTCTGGTATGCCAAGTGTCCAATTGCATGTAAGTTGTATGTTCTCTCTGTATACCCATACAAATTTTCCACAAGCCTAATATAGGAATCCAGCAATACTTCTGCCAGTTGCCTATCTTCCTCAATAAGTCTATCATTTGTAAGTAATCTCACTCCAGTGACAAATAGACTGTAATGGAAGAAGTGCTCTGCTGGCAAGAACTTTCTCAAGACTGGTAACCCAATGTGAAAAAGAAAGATTTCTTTTTCATGGGCTTTCCATTTGCCAAGTTCGTGGATAGACCTTATTTTCTTTGGAAAATCGTGTGGAAGCATTACTGAAAAGATGGCACTGTCAATCGCTGAAATGCTATGTTTCAAAGAGTATACATCATTAGCATTTGAACTAACAAACCACGATTTCAATTTTCTGGAAAGCTCTCCTTCAATCACTTGATGCAAAAAATCCAACAAAAGCTGTTCTGGAATTCTCACAATGTCATGTACTGACGATGGCCCTTTGATCCCAAAAACAGAGTTTCTGTTGTTTGCTAGGGCTGCATGCTGTATTGATTCTTCATGGTTCCTTAAGGGAGCTTTTGGAAATCTGTAAGGATAGTACCTCACTAGTGGCTTGTTGGGATCTTGAACTCCTGGTTCTAGACAGACCGAACATCCAAACTTTCCATTAAATTGTTTGAAATTGAGCGATGCAGCCTTGGCTGGAAGATCTGCAACATGGCCATGGACTCGCAGTCTGCAGAATATATTGCGATCAGGCAGCTCAACATTAAAGCCATTCATCAGTTGTTGAACCTCTTCAATAAAATGGCTCTGGAAAACTTCAAATTCTGGATTTTGTTTTCCAAACCAAAGTCCACAAAAAAGTACGTTACGAAAAGAGTATCGCAGTAATTTTGGTAACTCAAGTATAATCGCAAATATTGGCCAAATTTTCAATTTCCTTGACTTTAGAGCTGATGCCCCATCAATATGCCAGGTTATGGAGAGGATGTAGTCTCCATTTTCATTTGGATTTAATGGCACATTTCTTCTATAAATATCTCCATCAGAAACATCTTCGTACACATTTGGAATGTGAGGCATAGACATTTTTTTCTTCTATTGCTGGCCAGTTATCTAGGACAAATAATTCAATTTTATAAGAAAATGTGGAGCAGTTTTGTCCACTCTTCTCACATTAGGAAAATTAACATGTTATACAATGTTCGGTACATAAAAAATACTGATAAACAGAAGTTGAACTTTAGGGCCTGATTACATGACCTGGGCTACCCTGATCTTCTATTATACAGTACAATTAAAGTCATGTTTTAAAAATCACGTGGGCTACCTGTACTGTGCCAGAATTCTAGTATAGTTGAACCGAATCTGTTTATTAATAAATAATAAATTATATGGATTTTTAACATTATTTTCGTTGGCTACAGTACCTAGCCAGGCAAGCCCACCTCAAAATAAATTGAGTGTGGTTTTTCAATACTTCAAGTACATGGTAATTAGGTCCAAGCTAGCCTCACTCAACTAAAGATAAAAAGTATATATATAATCATGCAGTCAACAAACCCAGCCCAGTTTTGCACATCATTATGGTAGATTTACAATTTATCAATTATCTGGTGAGGTCACAGGTACAATTTTTTTAAACACTTGCAATTTATGTTTTGTTATTGTCAATAAATGTAAGTTGCTTCTCATCAATTTAACTTTACCTCTTATTATTCTGTTGACCTGAGGCAAAAGCTTTATTATAGTGTACTGAAGCGGTTGCTTGCCATTACCAAAATTTTCACAGCTATTGTCCTGACATGGAATGTTGTGAGTAGTTTCTTTATGACAGGTACTGCATATGGCATAATCCAATGTATCATAATGGAGGTAATCTATACCTTTACTAAATTCATAGCTGTTCTTTGCCACAGTGTGTTGTGGAGGAAGAACAATATTAATCAACTTCAACAGATCGGATTGAGTTTTCTTGCTCAAACTGTGTTTTTCAGACACTCCAAGGAACATTTTGTTGAAGGTTGCAGTTGAAATATCTGATCCTTCAAAAATTGGTGGATCACCCTCTCCATCTGAATGGCTTGACAAACTGCATTCATACATATCATCCTCATTTGTGTTACTCGAGATTGAATCATCAAGTGATGTATCTTTGAATAAAATAATATAATAATAATAATTACTAATTGCCAATTAATAACTATCACCTATTATTATTATTACTGTATTATTATTATTTATATTACCGTATACATGTAGGTTCTGAACCTATAAATTTGAATAACAAATTGCATACAAACTGTTTTTAACCCTGATGATGACTTTATATCAAAAAAATTTGGTTTTTAATTGTAAATAGTTAAACATTTTTAGCCTTTTATTCAATATATTATTTAATTATAATTACTATAATTACTATTGACTATGACTGACTACATGACTATTACTATTATTTGCTGCTGAATGTCAGTGAGGCAGCACACTAATCTTGATATGGGTTTCTGTGTCTCATGTCCAGACCTCTTTGCCAAGCTATGTATAGTCAACAAAATCTCGATTTTGAAATGTTTATTTGTTGACCATCTTATGACATTTTGTGACGTAGAAATTTCTTCCTACAACTTACATCATATGCATATACACCAGAAGGATTTGCTCTGATAAATTAAGTCAGTCAACCTCTGAACACACTTGTGAACTGTCTTACAATTTTGGTGAGGAGAGTTTATCTTGTTGAGGTAAGATAACAACTGACAACTGTGTTTTTTTGGTAGGAGCTGATTTCATGGTTGTTTTCTTCTATTTTTACAATATTATTGGTGTGCCGGTTCATTGATAATCTCACAGGAGCCATTGTGTTTGCACTGATCAGCCTTCTGATCAGACACTACTATCTGCATGTGTGTACTTTTATACTCATACAAATTCTGCAAAATAATCTCGTGGGCTCAATGGTATATTGCTGTATAATTTTAGTAAACCTCTAGATTTGTCATAACATGAAGCACTTGGAAATGCTAACCTCCTTTGCAGGCAACTCTGTGGGCTCTAGCTTATTGTGAAGAGGTGAGAAAAACTCAGATGAAGTGGGTAAACTGAATGAGCAAGCTCAGGTGGAATGGGCAAACTCAGATGGAGTGGGCAAGGGGGGTGTCACATTGGCCACAGACTGCAAAGTTGCCTGCAGAGTAGGCTAAAGGTTTTCATCCCATTCAAGGCAGCACTTCACTTGTGATAGTAACTTCTAGTATTATTTATAATCATCATTATCAATTAGTTTTATTATTACTTTTACTTTTATTACTAACAGGTATTTATTTGATTTAATTGATTATTGTATCGCTCTAATCAGGCTAATGAAAGCCTTGTATAAACTTAATGCACCTATCAATGTCAAGCCCCAGGGTGGGGAGGGGGGGGGGGAACCCACAGGATATTGACTCATCAACATACTCACCTGACACAGGGAAATTTGACTTCCTTGACAAGCTCGAGGGACCAGGATTTTTGACACATAAAATGATCTTAATACTATTTTAGCATTTGATATTATGCAGGGAGGGGTATTTTGACCAACAAGGCTATTCTACTGCAGGGGAATTTGACAATTCCCCCCCCCCCCAAAAAAAAAAGGTCAATTTCCCCATTAGGTGCATAATTTATACGTTGTAATAATTATTATAATTAAATACATGTACCTGTTTCGGATTCGGTTCTTTCAGTTTCGTCGACAAAACCCACATTATGTTGGTTGAACTCCCTTTCAATATCTGCCGGTAACGGCTGATTTCCATATACCCATTCAGCGACTCTATCACCTTCGGCATTATTATGATTAACTGCAGGCGGCGTTGATGCAGAACTGCCAGGACTGTTTTGCCTTCGCCTTTTTCTTGAAGGATGCGGTCCAAAATATATTAACGACTCAACGTCTGATAACTCGCTAATCTCTGACGAGGCAGGGCAGCTGCTGTTATTTTCCAAAGGAACAAAAGCGTTGTCAATAATGGAGCACGCAGAATCAGAGACGTCACTTTGAATACTTTCACTGCTCTGATCTGCACGACTAGGGCTACTCCATGACAAGATTAGCCCCGACAATTTGTGTAACTTTGCGCTTTGTGCATTATGGGATATATACCACAAATATTGAGGTATATGTCCTATGATGCATTGCGGTATATGAGCGCGCTGTGTTAATCACTGATCTGGTTAATGGCCGACATTGTTCTGTGGACTGTGCATGTTTTAATACTGCCATTTACGAATTTAAACTCGTACAAGCACTCGGAAAAGCTTCAAAAGAGCATTGGAAAGTTTAAATAATTATTTTCAAACAAGATGGGTGGTTATTCATACATATGAGCCGTACAAAACGCAAGGATGACTGGTGAGTTGAGACATTTATAAATATATTAACTATGATAATATCAATCAATATGCTGTGTTTTATTATCAGTGAAGTCTACTAAAGTTGCACTTCAGTTGTTGTTAACTTGTTATGCCACACTAAAGTACTGTGTTTATTTTGAACCCTTGATTTATAAAAATGTTATTTGTTATTTTGTAGGTTAAAATCATGAAAAGTGTTGTCGGGTTTAACGAGTCATTTTCAACCGCTGAGAAGCTCAACTGGCCATGTGATATTTGCTATGTTTTATTCAATCGACGGATATATTTCGTAATCGATGAAAGTTTGGAATTACTGGGAATAAAAGAGCATATCAGATTGCGAGGATGGAAGAAAGTGGAGAGTTTCTTGTCGAATCAAGGTATGAAAATTGAAAACCTAATAATTAATATGTTTGTGTAGATTTGGTTTTTATTCCTGCTGCTGAGATTTACTGTAGGTAATCAAAATATACCCGGTAGCTAAGACAGAGTCTGTATATACTTGATTATTACAAACTATGTTTATTTTTTACCTATACCAACTGAATGTTTCACTTGTATACACTATGGCAGTGAGTGCAGTCACAAATATTATAATATTGAAGACAAATTGGCAGATTCTCTCATAATTGGTTAGCACATACTGCAGTTGATAACTTGATATTTATATATTATAAACAAAAAGCAAAATTAACTCTTCTAATTAAATCTAACTAACAATCAAGGCACTGTCTGTTGGGCATGTTGTTAGATAATGTGAACTAATATGAGTTATTTTTGGTTTGAAGGTATTGAAGAACCTTTTCTGACAAATGGATTAAAGAAAAACCTTATCAGTCATGCGGCATTTGTTGGCATTCTTTTTGGGTTTAATGGCCAAAAGCAAGATGAGTTAGAGGAAACAAGAAAAACATTAAAAGGTTACCTCCTAGAAAGGTTACATGCTGCTGAGGTAAAGGAGGATGGAAAAACACCCTCGCCTAAACGGAAAACCCCTTGCAGCACCCAGACAACTCCCGGGAAGATCTACAATCATGATTCTCAAGCATACAATTCCCTCTGTCCACCAGCTCCAGGTGCTAGCCCACTCAGCTCAAAGGAAAATTGTTCTCCTGTTAAGCACCTGCTTAATTCACCAGTAAAAGCTGGAAAATGCAGCTCAGAACTCTTTCAGAAGGAACAAATTTCTAATGTCAGCCATAAGTCTGGACGTCGCTGGAAGTCTCGACCTTTGAAGGACCGCATTCGAATTCAGGAGAATACCTTGTCTGTCCTGTCACGAAGAATACACAGAGGAAACCAAAGATGACTTTCTCGTCGCTTTATCATGCTCTGTTGTTGCTGATGATGAAAAAACTTTGGGACCCGAAATTAACAAATGGAACGGAAAGTTCTCTGTCCAAGATATTGTTAAGCTCACCAAACAAGTTCATTCAAATGGTAAAGAAGAGACGGTGTATGACCTTTTAACCACAACGCATGCTGCAGAACGACACCATATTGGTACGGATGATATTCTTCATGTTGAAGATAACAGCAGTGCTTCAGATGCCATAACATTTATTCGCAAAATGTTTCCAGGCTTAGTTAGCTCATCTTATGCTGTTGATGCATTGAAGAACAAACTGAAGGAGGAGTGTCAGTTAGTGCTTAAACTAGAGCGTTGTGCCACTGGTTGGAGGATCCAGCCTGATCGACTCCATATGTGTCTCCAGTTTGTATATCCATGGTTGCAGGAGATTGATGGGGAGTGGTGGAAATTGTATGGGGATGCCCGTACATATGGAAAGCAGAAGAGTGTTGTCATTGCCATTGGGAATTTGAACAACGAGCAAGTTCTTCATGGATGCAGCTATCAAAGTCCAAAGGAAATGTGGCCTATCTGTCTTTTCTATGGAGGAGACAGTCGTCTAAACCTGGAACTAAATCTAGATGGAAGTTCGCCCTGGCTGAGTAATTGGACGACCTGTATGGAAGCTGATGGGCACTCCATGTTTCTCATTGGAGATTCCATGTTTTTGGATGCAATGGCAGCTACAAATCTTGATCCAACAAGCAAGGATCAGTTTAACATTTACAACCATGAAACTGTCAATACCAAGGGGAGTGTGGATGAAACAACTGGGCTTCGATCAGGACTTGGAAGAAGCATTAACAGAGATCTACCTAATGCTATCCTAAAAGGTGAGTTACGTTTTGTCTCATTTGGGCTACTCTCTATTTATAATTGAATTGGGTTAACCCATTAACCCCCAGAGGTTCCCAATTGATGAGTAAAATCGCCTGGCATTAGACAGAGTAAAATGATCTGGCGTTAAAATGATAAAGGGGCCGGTTTTGGCCGGCTTGGGGGTTAAAGTGTAATATGGAACGCTGTACAATTATTTTTATTTCATCTCGTCTTACTCTGATGAAGGGCTCCGCTCGAAACGGCTGTACAATTATTAGTTTGATTGACTGGCTTTTCAACATTTTCTGTTAGGCTTGTCCACGGAAAAGTATCTCCTGTGTGCTGATCACATGATGACGCGTATGACAGAAAGCCTTCTCACCTGGAAGGTTAAGTCTGTGTACAACATGGAAGCAAAAGCAATGATCAACAAGCGGGAACGAGATAATTTGATTCAGCGCCTGGAATCAAACATAAATGCAAGAGGTGTACGAGGTGGTCAATTCAAGTTTCTAGTTGATGCTACAAAGAACAAACTTGAGCAAGTGTCGCTTAACAAGACATGTGCCCAACTTATCTCAGCACCACCTTCATACTTTAAAGATGCCAGCTACCCCCACATTTTGGACAGTGTTTCCCAAAATGTTCTTCTGCCCAAACCATTGCCCACAGGTCTGCAAGAAGCCCTTCAAAGATCATCGCCAATGATTACTGAGTTTGACTGTGAATCTCTCATATGGGAGCATCACTTTCGGATGCATGAGATTAACCGGATGGATCCAATCCCAGTTCTCGCTGATGAAAGCAAAAAAGGGTCATTGAATGCAAAGGACTATGTCTTTGGGGTGTCAGATGATAAAGTTGCAGATTATGTAAAATCTGCAGACATTTTCCATGGCTTAATGTGTTACTGCTATGGGAGTGATGCTTTGACACCCTACATGATTAAATGTGTGGACATTGTCCCTGTTCTTTTAAAAACATTACCTTTCAGGTCAGTGATGAGGGTGGCAACAGAAGGGGGTGAGAGGATGCACTACATGCATCAACAAAGGTTCTTCCAACATTCATCTCGTGGTGGTGGTTGGAAATATCAGGATCCCATTCTTAATGTGTTCAATCACATGTACAGACAAATTTGGGAACGAGTTCGTGCCACAGATGAAAAGAATGTCGAGAAATTTCAGGCATTTGTAACTGAATGCCGGGAAGGGAGACACAATGATGGTTTGGTTTTGCCAACAACTCTACCCGAAGAGTCATCACCCAATGGATCTGGACCTGGTCCCCTTTTTGGCAAACGTTTTGCTCTTGTTGGATCATTTGGTTCTAGTAAGCTCAGCCAGGAGAAATTGAAGGAAATGATCACCAAGAAAGGTACTCTAAATAGCTGACAATGAGCTAAGTATTTTTTGGTTAATCCCATAATTGGCAAAAAGTGTAGTAAAGTGCAGTGGTAAAGTGTCAGTGTGCAAGCCAATTTTGTGATCAACCAAAAGTTGTTAGCAACCTATATTTTAACAGATGAATTGAAGATGTGTGGTTTAGAGTACGAATATTGGAACTAACATCAAAAGAAAGCTGCTCAATCATAATCTGAATGTTGTTTGTTTTTTTAATTTTAGATGGTCAAGTTTACAATATAGCCAGTGTTCCAGGACAACTTCCAGTTGAGATGATTGTGGTAGCAACCCAAAAAGAATGCGATAAGGGAAGTAAAAGTCCTGGCATTACAACAGCGTACCAGAGAGACTGGAAGATTGTCTCACCACAGTACATAATTGATGCAAAGGATGAAACAGTACCACTACTGGATAGCTACCTTCTGTCATTAGACAAAATTCAAGTTGCTCCTGGGACATCTGCAGTCCATACCAATGTGGCAACAGTGGCTGAAACCAATTTTAAGCGTTGCGGGGCATTCAGGGACCTCAAGCAGACATTACACTGCAGGGCTAAAGGAATCGAAAGAATACCTAGAGCAGCAGAACAGAGAAAGAGGAGTCATCACAAAAAAAGAACTGAACCTTTAAAGAGGCCACCAACTGGTTATGCAATGTTTGTCAAAGAAATGTTCCCAGAAGCATCTGGCAACCATGAAAGCCATGAATTATCATTTAAAGAACTGCAGTTGATCTTGGGTGAACGATACAGGTCATTGCCTGCCGAGACCAAAGAAGAGTACCAGCAAAAAGGTTGTCAATACTTTGACGAGATGAACAAAAAGTTTGTGTAATCACTGGAAGCTTGTATTGAAAGTATAACAAATTTAACATGCTGAACATGTTCTGTGACAAGTAAAATTGTCTGGTGTTAAAAATTGTTGTAACGTAATTATCGAAAGGGTGTATTGATATACTATGCTTCTGCTGCAACAATACTGGAAAAATATAGTATACATGTATATATTATTATAAGTAATAGCATGACATGAGGGAAATTAGTGATTAAATGCCCCGGAGGCGAGGGAGGTTTGTGGAGTTCTACAAACCTGCTGAGGGGACATCACTAATTTTCCGATATGTCATGCTATTATTGGTAATAGTATGATCACCGAGATACCGTAATTAGTTTCTACTAATTTACTAAATTGTCCGCTCGACCAGGTGATTTAGTCTAAATCGCCTGCTCAGAGAGAATTTAGAGATTAAATTCCCTTTGAGAACAATAGATGTATATAACAGTGGTGTATTGTATGTAGTGTTTAACTGAACTCCCAAATGGACACAAAGACAAGAATAATTTACATAGTTTAAAACAATTTATTACAACTAACATTAATAAATAATACAAAGCAACAGTAGTGTAGGTAGTCCTTAAAATAGGTGAATGACAATTTTCACAGTGCAATACTAGTATTTTCTATTTACATTAGTTTATAAATTAGTATATTAAAATTGTTTTACATTATTGTTGTCATGGCATGATTTGTAGCGACTATTAAAGGACAACATTTTCCATTTGTTCCCTGCCTTCAATAACAGCCTTACGGCACTCAACTCTATATGCAGTGGTAAATGCAAACTGCGAACGTGAAAATTTAGCAATCACAGTGAGACAAAGGTCATTTGACCTCTTCACTTGCACCTCAGTGATAAATTTAAAAAATGCATCCTCTGCTCTTCCAACCTTATAATCCCATTCCTTGCCCAATACTGAATCCAAAAACTCAAAATCACCTTCACTTAAAAGAGAAAACTTAACTACTCCACTCAAAGATAAACCAAAAATCTTACTGTCCAATATTACATCTGATGGCCCTAAACTAACCCTCATACAATTCAAATTACCAAATCCACCCTGCAATCCATTACGCACAGCATGCCCTAAAACCATTTTCCTCGCGATAATTCTTACACCGACACTGACAACACCTGACATAAAATTAGAAAATTCAACAAAACCATCCTGCTCAACCTTTTCCTTCAGACAACCCTTTAAACAAACCTTTCCTCCAGAATACCAAATAATATAATTAATATTACAAGTAATAATAAAATCTTCCCTTAAACCAGAATCATGCACATTCACCAACTTTGCAGATACACAACCACCATCAAAAGACATCCCACAAATTACAAAAGGCAACCCAACCCCTTCAACAGACACAATATCCCCAACCTTCAACCACTTCCCATCATCTCGCAAACAATAAATTAGAGGCATTTTCTCTGTGATTTCTGCATCTCCTGGAAACTGACTACAATTCTTGGTTTCTAACTGGTCTTTCTGCATGATGGCCAATTTACTTTTCTTCGCCTTCCCACCGTTTGACTGCCGGAAGCCAGTACTTTTGTCACAGGGTGGGGAGCAGATTTCATGACCACATACTTCTTTTTTCCCACCATCATTAAGTTCAACCTGATTGGTACAGAAAACATCTTAATTAAGTGAGGTCATTCATTGCAAATGCCATTGCAAATTCATTCTAACGCCAGATGATTTTACTCGTCAATTGGGAACCTCTGGGGGTTAATGGGTTAAGCAGGCTATAATAAGTAAGTTGCCAAGTGGCAACCAATGCGGTTCAATGCCAATCATGGGCATAAAGGGTTAGTGTAAATAATAATTAACAAAAAATAATAAAATAACTTACAACTACAAAATACAAATTGTATGCACTTGAACAGGCATGCTGTGTGGAACATTACAATTTACTTACAATAAGCTTGCCCGTGATTGGATCCACTTGAAGGATGGACACTTCTGTCACCTCTCCAGCATGATTTACATGAATCTTGTCTCCTCTTTCGAATCGCTTCAAGTTGTCTGGCTATATAACAAGGTCAGATCAATATATTAATAGACAGATCATGTGAAAATCAAATCTTCCTGTATCGCACGAAATGAGAAGATGAAACACTGGTAAAATTTGTTTAATAGGTTTCCACACTGTGTAGGCTACACCAAACCCCCTACAATGACAAGACCGGCTGAAATGGGCTATTCCATTTAATAGCCATACCAGGTGTGCTGAGCCAAGACGAAATATTCTTGACCAAACCGAAAAATTCAGCCCGACAGAGTAATTTATACAGAGTAATTTTATGAAATTTATACTTGCCAAGAGGTAATTTTTACTTTTCTACAGGCATGCCCCCTATCAAGGATTTTACACGAGTGGTGGAAGTAATATTTTACGAATGAGCGAAGCGAAAGAGTAAAATATTGTTTTCACCACGAGAAGATAAAATTCATATCTTCAAGCCACTGTGTAATGTTCTTTTTATTATATGGAAACAACACGATAAACCTTCAATTTGCGGTTGGGGGGGGGTGCACATATTAAATGGAATACTATAGCCCAATGCATCAGCTCAGTCTGTGCTGCCAAGGATATATATTTGGATACATTTTTAACAAATCTAACAGGCATAATGATACTTACAATGCTAGAGTTTCTGCATCTCTTCTTTGGTAGCTCGATATGCGTCTCGGGCCTTACTTCTTCTTCAGACACGAAGCAATCCCATGTGTTGCTAAAGCCATCGAAGGAGACACGGTAGTTCTTGTCGTCTCTGCCAGTAATCGTTCCTTTTGCCCACACACCATACTCATCTAGGGCTTCCACCTTATCGCCAACGCTGTAGTTGTTCATTTTTAGGAAGTACGTTGCAAATTCGCCTTCGAACGGTTGATAAGTTTTCCAATGACGACTGACGAGTAACGAGTTTGTTTTCGAAGCTGTGACTAAAGACACGCGAAAGCACTGGGTACTAGCAAGCGTTACCGCGGAAACGGCTTGGCAACTGACCAATCGCAGCGCTTAGCAGTGAAATGATTCCCAGAGAACATTGCGAGTAAAAATTACACACTTAGTCGGGGCGCATGTTGTAATGCGATGGTACTACAGCAATTGAATAACTTAAATCCTCTGATACTGTTTCATCCGTAGATTCGCTTGATTTACTCATAGTTTAAGTTTGTCCATATCCATAGTGTTTTGTATCTTATTTCTTCTCGACTTTCTTCCAGAAAGTTCCAGATCGAAGGTTCACCCGTGAGGCCTCCGATCCAGGACTTCACCCGCGCCCTACCCGAGCGTGATTGTCGTATTTTCAACCAATAATATTTCAACTATTTCTCATGTGACCTTAACTGGCCAACCAGCACCCGTAGAGAAATCCGTGACAAGCGCGGCAATAATATAATCGAAGTTGCCCATTCTCTTTTTCAAGGTTTTGATCGTTTTGTCTACATTAGTTGGAGGTTTTATTGTCACTGAGTACTTTATTAAAGTTTTTGGCGTGTACTTTTCTGGTTATAATTCTGCAGTTCAGTTAAAGACAAAGAAATGGCAGCTAAGAACACCTACTCAACAAAAAGCACTCGGTTGCAAGCACGGCAGTTGTCAAAGATGCATCCTGAAGGTAAAAGCTCTTTTTAAACAGATGCCAAAACTTCTTTTTTATTTCACGAGTTTAATTACACTAAATCAATGTTTATTCTAGATTTTACTGAGCAGTTTGTTTGTGTGTGGTTTGTCGAAGACATGACGTATGATATTGTACCCGAAAAAAACATTGAACGAACAGCAAAGGCCAAATCAAAGAGCGAAAAAATCGTCGAGGGCGAGATTGTTCAAGTACGTGGACATCTTTCAAAAATTATGCGTATTGGTAAGTGCGACTAAAGAGCATTATTACTCTACTCCTTTTTAAAAAGAAAAGGTTAAAAAAGAAGGTTGTGTCCTATGGCCGGTTTAATTGGGCGGTGTCTATCACTTTCAAATTCTACTGCATATATAGTCATATAGAAGTGGTCTAAATGTGAGTCTAGTCAGTCAGTAAATATGACTGTTTCATTATGGCAAGTTTGTGTTGTGTGACAGCCATGACTAGTATACACATCAATTTAGAAACGCCAAGTTGTTCACTTTTCCTTTTTATTACCTAAGGTACTAGGATAGAGTGTGATAAAGAGTTGAAAACCCTCGAAAAAGCAATTGATGTGATCACAGAAAGGAAAAAAGAAACGCATAGAAAAAGACGCTTAAGCAGTGAAAGCAGCGTTGATAGTGACAACGATGAGACTCCACACAGTGGCAGGGAAAGTTCCATTAAGATTAAAAAAGAACCTGGAGGTAGGTGTTTTTATTTCTTTGACTGACCTTGATATGTGAATAATCAATTGACATTAGTTTAATTATTATCTACGTACTGTAGATTTGGAATGCCATCTTGAAGAAGAGAAACGAAAAATAGATGTGATGTTAAAGGCAAGAAAAGTACCTGAGAAAAAACTGGTTGAATCTTTCATTTTCGAAGTAATCAAATTACATTATACTTAAAACTATGCATAATCTTAGAGTATGCATACATGATTATGGTATTTAACAGTAACACACCCCCTCCCCTCGGCTCTAAATGATAAATTTTTATTGCTAAAATTTAATGTTTTAATGTCATATCTTTTTAACATATGAAATTTACAATTATTAAATGTTTATTAAAGCCATTCAAGTTTTCAACTTGGGGTGTGGGTTAGAAAATTTTATGCCCAGAAAAGTAGAACATGTAAATGGACTACTCAGCACCCCACCCTCCACCCCCAATATATAATTAACCAGTCCCTAACAGATAAGGCTAATTTACCATATTGTAATCGAATGCTCTAATCTGGGATTTTTTATTTATGTAGGAGGAAAAAAACTAAAAAACATGAAAATGAATTGATTAAATTGAAGGACCATGTCACAGAGGTTGACAATAAATTAGATGCAATTTTATCTATTTTAAACAACAAGGACAGAGATCCAGACAAAGAAACACCAGATAAGGTTAATTCATTAATTTTTCCATTTTCTTTTCATAACATTTATTATAAGTAATACCACGATATTAGGGAAATTAGTGATTAAATGTCCCCAAAACCAAGGCTTGCGGGGACATTTAATCACTAATTTCCTGACGTATATGCATGTCATGGTACTAGTTTGTAATACTGTTGTACCATGATGATTATCTTATAATAATGTATTCCTTTGTTGTGTAAAACAAACTTTGTTGCATACTTTTTGCATGTTTGGCCATGCATGCTAATGAGGGAAAATTAGAAATTTGCCCTGTTAGAGGGGAAAATTAGAAATTTCCCCTGTTTGGGGGGAAATTAGAGATTAAATTAACCGGTATATATAATTACCTGGTGAGAACAAAAGAAACCGAGGCAATCATGGTATTACTGCAACTAACAAATACCTTGCTCCCACATATATCTAATACCATAATTATAATATTGCAGATAAAACAACAGCCAAAAGTGCTATCTTCATGCAGTACTGCTAATGATTCACCAACAGTGCCAACAGCTCCCAAAGAGAGTATTCAACCAGTGGTAAGTTACTTGTCAAATTATCATTTGTTAATAAGTATATATATTCATAAGCTACCAGGTGTCTTATTACACACACTCTGAGTGGATGAGCCCCATTTACACTCAGAGTACTCATGTTTGGCATTGTTTTTATTTTATATCATACAACGTATGCTTTGTTTGGTTATACTCTCACTTAATAACTGGTGTAATAATTTGATTTGCCATATCATTTATTTTGTCAGCTGAGTCTCGTATAAAACGAATAGAAAATGGCTTTAGTTGTAAAAAATATAAAATCTCTCTTTAGATGTACAATGGTATCAATTTAACTACTGGCCATATTCCAAGCAAGCCTGCCCTTTTTGCCACACAAAAGTTATCCACTCTATTTACAATTGAAGAGTTACAGACAAACACTATCGAGCCAACCCAAAAAAGTGGAAAAGGAGAATTAGATCCACAAAGGCTTGAAATAATATTTGGTGAGCTTAATTAATTTCATTTATTAATTTTAATTCTAATTTTAGGCCTTGTAAAAATAACTCTCTGATTGTATATACAGTATATGTATATTTGACCAGTAAAATTGTCTAGCATTGGTCAGAGTAAATAATAATACCAGCCAGCTCAGAAATGCATGGGTTTAATAACTTGTTATTAACACATTATTGTCTATAAGGCTGGCTGTGAATTTCTTTTTGACAAGTAAAATTGTCGAGTAAAATAATCTAGCAGAGTAAAATAATAGCCGGTGTAGGTCATTTTTAATTTTGGTCAACCCAGGAAGGAAATTGACAAGAAGAGTTTTGAACTTTTATTAAGATCGAGTGGGTGCAAACATGGTCTTTACTGCTCTGTTTATCAAATTCAAGCCCATTCAATTAACATTTATTTATTCTTTTTTTCTTATCAGATGCACTAAATAAAGTGTATGGAGAAAGAAAAATATTCAAGACAAAGGACTTGATAGTCACGGCAATAAAGCAAAAATGTTTGGACCAGGTTAAAGCCAAAAAAAGACTGTCAATAGCCGAGTCAAGCTAATTAAAACTGGTGTGAGCTGTTTTGACACACATTATGTCATATAACCTGTAGTTACATGTATCTTTGAAGTTCCTTTATATAGAAGTTTTTGTGTTGACTGTTATAAAAAAAACTATTTTATCGCAATAAATTTCGTTTTCTCTCAATGTGCATTCTTGATTATTCAGTGAGCTGATATAACTTTATAGACCTTTTTTATAATAAGTGGCAGTGCAGCTAGAGTACGTCAGTTTCTGCCCTTGATGTCATTTTCAGCTTTTTGAATTCTATTGAAAATTTACAAATGCTAAGACAATACATGAAATTGATAGTCTATACCGTAGATTATTTTCGTACAGGATATGCAGCACACTGGATCTATAGGATACAGTGCACATTAAATCCTACAGAATCTTTTAGGATCTAACAGGATTTTTTAGGATCCTGTGCTGTAGGATCCTATGTAAGATCCTGTCCAGAATTGTATATAGGATCCTGCACACGATCATAAGATTCTGCACAGGATCCTACAGGAACTTTTAGGATCCTACAAGATATTATAGGATCCTGCACAGGATCCTATAGGATCCTGTAGGATCCTATGCAGGATCCTATAGGATCCTGTAGGATCCTATGCAGGATCCTATAGGATCCTGTAGGATCCTGTGCAGGATCCTGTACAGGATCCTATGCAGGATCCTGTAGGATCCTGCATAGGATCCTAAAAAAAATTTCACTGAGGTTACTCATTGATTCACCTAAAAATTGTATGTATATAGTTGTTGGTTTAAAGGTAAAGCACCACTGATTTAAATACATACAATTATAACTCCATCTGGCTGGTCTTAACTTTCGACTTTATCAGTGTACAGTATACCTTAAGAAACCCAGTGCATGCCCTCGTGTGTTTCCCTGGAGAAATATGTAATGATAATTGTTTAAAAGAAAGCTTGAGGAATTGAAAGTTTTAGTCCATTTAACAATTCTTAATGTCTACTGTAGATTGTGGGTTTGTTTACACTGTTTTATGAGTATAATAATACTGTACAGTAGTACTTGTCAGCAGATGCCATCTCTTCATTAAGATTAACATTGCCTTTATTTTTCTTCCCACCACTTTCTCTTTCATTGTTTCCATCCTCTCTTCTTTCTCTCATTCATTCTTTCTATTTCATTTTAATGTATTTAGTGCTCAGTGTGACATGTGTGGGAATACCTGTAATTGTATTTGACAATGGCATACATGTTAAATTGGTTAACGTTTCCATGACATCATCTAAAAACATTTGTATCTAGTCGGATATTAATTTAAGCAACTTGAAAGAGTCTTTTACATGTGACTTGCATATAAGCAGCAGTGACCATACGTATATATATGCAGTGTAATGTGTAACAAATTAACCTTAATGCAGGTGTATCTCTCAACTCTTCGGGCTTTAAGCAAAGTGTGAGTGTTAGTAAACTATATTTTTTTGTTCTGTTTTTCAGTATAACTCACTGTCGGTGCAGTAATTATTTGAAAGAAGCTGATATATTTTATCTATTTACTGTAAGCTATTTACTGATCAACTCAAGCTGATCAGTAGGCATTTAAGAAATACCTAATGGGTTTCCATGTTTGGGTAGCCAGATCCAAACACGAGGGATGTTCCGAGACTTTTGCAAAGCGTAAAAAAACACGAGCCGGTAGGCGAGTGTTTTTTAGCTTTCGAAAGTCGAGCAGCATCCCGAGTGTTTGGAATCAGGCTATCCAAACATGGAAACCCATTAGGTATTTATTTTATAAGATGACCGACAATAAAATAACAGATTTTGTGAGAAAAAAAAATTATAGGAATGCATATTCTCCCGAAATTCATCAACTACCAATCACATTTCATCTACTTTTCCCCAGACTTATAAACAACCAATCACATTTCGCCTTGTAACGTCTTGATGACGAGCCGGCGAGTGAAACGAGAAAGAAAGTAATCCACTAATCCGATAATTATTTTGCCGATAAATTCAACATTAAAGACGGGAATGTCAATAAGGAAGTGAACTCTGCCCATCGAAAACAGCGAATATTATTAGGAAAATGCTTAAACTCATTACTAGAATCAATCCCCTCAGCATCTGGCTCCTGGTTTTAGAGCAAATACAAGAAAAACATTCTTGGCCGTAAAAAGCCGCTGAAACTGAAGCTTCCGAAAAAATATTTTCATCGGGGTATTTTACCTCATATCGACAAAGTCTTTTTCTTTTACCAAGTGAATTCATGAGGCAAGAAAATGAAAGGTATTTGAACAGAATTTTATTCCGTTTTAATATCGTTTTCAAAAGGTGTACTTTCCAAATCACGTTGTTTTGTTACCATATTAAAATACAAACTACTGTATATTTTAGCGAGTTTAACTTGGCTCTTGAACTCAACAGGGCCAGAAAACAATTTCAGGCCGCTTAGTTATAGTTCTCTCACAATATATAAACATTATAAGTGTTGTTGTTTTTACTGCCTTAAAAAGACTCAAAGACAGTGCTTTTTAACTTTAAGATTCGTTCAAGAAATTATTTGTTTGCTTGTAAATGAACATTTTAAAGTTCTCCACCCTCACTTAATTATTTAAAACTTTTCCCTGTTGAAGCCCTCGTACATACCTATACTTATATTTTAGTAATTTCAATACTATTTTATTTGTGTCAGTACTAAACAAATTAGATTAAAGTCTATAAATAAAGGCGTCACTCAGATGGCGTCACTCAAAATTGCTGCAAATATATTTCTGTGTTTGGATAGCCTGATCCAAATGATGAAATTTTTTGTAAAAGTTGTTCGCAGGAAATTTTTTGTATCTTGCAGGAAATATTTGTCAGTTTTTTTAATCCAAGTCAAATTAGATTAAAGATAAATTTCCTATTCTTCAAAAAATCGAAAAGCATCCCAGTCACACAATCACACAATTTTGATGGCATCAATTTTGATCGAATATCAAGTTTCATATTCGATGACTCATCTTTCTATATTCTTGCCAAACCCAGCGGTGATTTGTAAACAATTCGAAAGTGTTTTGAAGGTTTATTACATGACCTTAACCTGTCTAAGTTTCGTATATACTTGCGCAAATGATGCAACGATTTGTTCTAGAAAACAATGAAATATTTATCATTTCAGTATAGTGTTGCTGTTGCAGGCTGCAGCTGTCATTGTGCATTTGCAAGAATTATTCAACTGTTTCAGCATTTCGATTTTTGACACTAGTACTTGTATTACATAGTATTCAATTGAAAAAGTTCGCTATTTCAAAGTATGTATAGATACCACATTCAGATAAATTATGGTTTTGAGATACAAACTTGCAGGTCTGGTGGTATCACAACTTATAAAATTGAAAAATTCTATCAGGCAGGAAATCGTTTATTTAGTTTAGCTGGAAATATTTATTTTTGGATTTTGCTACCAGGAAGAAAAATGCTTTATCTAGTACTGTTCACTTTATCTAGTACTGTTCAGTACGTCTCAGGTACTTTCTCTTATCTCATTCTTTGGCTTACCATATCTCATTCTTACTGCAGGGATTTAGGCAGACAATTACAACTGAAGGCAAACTTCTGAAAACATACCTGCCATTGTTTCAGGTAATACTTCCACAGTTATTCTATGTGTATTTGATGAGACTTCGATCTAAAATATTAAATGAGATGTACTTTAGTAATTGTGAAAAACAAGGTGTGATATTTTTTTTATTTAAGTGGAATATTAGTATTTTGATCATCTTCTTCCTTGGCCCTCAGACTATTTTCCCATCCTCTTTCTGTCCCCATTCTTCCTGTCATCTCTGCTTCCTTTCTTTCTTTCTCTTCAACTCTTCGAGTTTTAAGCAAAGTGAGTGTTAGTAAAATATATATTTTAATTTTTTTCAGTGTAACTCGCTGTCGGTGCAGTAATTATCTGAAACAAGCTGATATATTTTATCTATTTACTGTAAGTAGAATTTCATCAATTTGAGCTGATCAGTAGGTATGTCATCTGGCAACAGTGTCATCAGACCTATACGTTTCTTTCTCATTTCTCCTTTATTGACTCTCTTTTTTCATCTTGTGCTCTTCCCAATCCTTTATCATTTTCCTTCCACTCACTTTTCCACTTTCTTTTTTCCTCTCTTCTCTCTTTCCTAATCCTCTCTGTTCATTTTAAGTATTTTGTAGTTTGCATGTACCACCTTTTCACTTTGCTCTTTTAAAACACTGCCTACGCAGCACTCTACTTTTTTATAATTTGGAATATTAAGTTACTACATATATTTTGTTTCTTCCTCACTGATTCCATCAATGTCAATTTGTCTCTGTCACTTTCACTCCCTCTCTTGTTGTATGTCTTTCTCTCAGGTACTTTCTCTTATCTCATTCTTGGGCTTACTATATCTCATTCTTACTGCAGGGATTTAGGCAGACAAATACAACTGAAAGCAAACTTAAGAAAACATACCTGCCATTGTTTCAGGTAATACTTCCGCGGTTATTTTATGTGTATTTGACGAGTCTTGATCTAAAATATTAAATGAGATGTACTTTAGTAATTGTGAAAAACAAGGTGTGATATTTTATTTATTTAAGTGGAATATTACTATTTTGATCATTATCTTCCTTGGCCTTAGGACTATTTTCCCATCCTCTTTCTGTCCCCATTCTTCCTGTCATCTCTGCTTCCTTTCTTTCTTTCTCTTCAACTCTTCGAGATTTAAGCAAAGTGAGTGTTAGTAAAATATATATTTTAAATTTTTTCAGTGTAACTCGCTGTCGGTGCAGTAATTATCTGAAACAAGCTGATATATTTTATCTATTTACTGTAAGTAGAATTTCATCAATTTGAGCTGATCAGTAGGTATGTCATCTGGCAACAGTGTCATCAGACCTATACGTTTCTTTCTCATTTCTCCTTTATTGACTCTCTTTTTTCATCTTGTGCTCTTCCCAATCCTTTATCATTTTCCTTCCACTCACTTTTCCACTTTCTTTTTTCCTCTCTTCTCTCTTTCCTAATCCTCTCTGTTCATTTTAAGTATTTTGTAGTTTGCATGTACCACCTTTTCACTTTGCTGTATTTAAAACACTGCCTACGCAGCACTCTACTTTTTTATAATTTGGAATATTAAGTTACTACATATATTTTGTTTCTTCCTCACTGATTCCATCAATGTCAATTTGTCTCTGTCACTTTCACTCCCTCTCTTGTTGTATGTCTTTCTCTCAGGTACTTTCTCTTATCTCATTCTTGGGCTTACTATATCTCATTCTTACTGCAGGGATTTAGGCAGACAAATACAACTGAAAGCAAACGTAAGAAAACATACCTGCCATTGTTTCAGGTAATACTTCCGCGGTTATTTTATGTGTATTTGACGAGTCTTGATCTAAAATATTAAATGAGATGTACTTTAGTAATTGTGAAAAACAAGGTGTGATATTTTATTTATTTAAGTGGAATATTACTATTTTGATCATTATCTTCCTTGGCCTTAGGACTATTTACCCATCCTCTTTCTGTCCCCATTCTTCCTGTCATCTCTGCTCCCTTTCTTTCTCTCTCAACTCTTCGAGTTTTAAGCAAAGTGAGTGTTAGTAAACTATATTTTTTTGTTCTTTTTTTCAGTGTAACTCACTGTCGGTGCAGTAATTATTTGAAACAAGCTGATATATTTTATCTATCTGCTGTAAGTAGAATTTCATCAATTTGAGCTGATCAGTAGGTATATCATCTGGCAACAACAGTGTTGTCGGACCTATGCATTTCATTCTTGTTTCTCCTTTGTCTCTCCTTTTTCATCTTGTGCCCTTCCCAATGCTTTATCATTTTCCTTCCAGTCACTTCTCCACTTTTTTCTTTTTTCCTCTCTTCTCTCTTTCCTAATCCTCTCTGTTCATTTTAAGTATTTTGTAATTTTCCACCTTTTCACTTTGCTCTATTTAAAACACTGCCTACGCAGCACTCTGTTTTTTTATTAATTTGGAATATTAGGTTACTACATATATTTTGTTTCTTCCTCACTGATTCCATTGATGTCAATGTGTGTCTGTGACTTTCACTCCCCCTCCTGTTGTATGTCATTCTCTCCGGTACTTTCTCTTATCTCATTCTTTGGCTTACTATATCTCATTCTTACTGCAGGAATTTAGGCAGACAATTACAACTGAAGGCAAACTTAAGAAAACATTCCTGCCATTGTTTCAGGTAATACTTCCGCGGTTATTTTATGTGTATTTGACGAGACTTGATCTAAAATATTAAATGAGATGTACTTTAGTAATTGTGAAAAACAAGGTGTGATATTTTATTTGCTCTCTCTCCCTCTCGTTTGCTGACTGTTTTTTCCGTTTCTTTCGTTTTCTCGCTTTGCCTCTCTGTCCTTTGCCCCCTTGCTCCCGCGTTCGTTCGTTCTCTCGCTATCTTTCTCTCACTTGTGCATTGTGGTGAATGGTGTTTGAAGTATCATTCGTTTTATGGTTGTTAAGCTGTACCTGTTCTGTTGTGCTGGTCCATTTCAGTCTTCTATCAATTTAAATTTAGAAATTTTGTTAAAGAGAGATTCACGGTAGTTATCTGTGGTGTTTGCACGTATCTTCTAATTGCTTTTTTTAAGTTTAATGCTTTTTTCGACTCTGCACTGTAAAGTTCCTAAATTAACGAGGGGTCGTTGCTTTCGGATTTCGCAGCGTTTTTATTGTTGCTTTCAGGAGGCCTGTTACTTTTAGGTGGGAAAAATGCCTAACTTAATATGTAAACAAATTGTATACTAGATTCTGTCAGTATTGAAGTGCATGTCCATTGTGGTGTCATGACATCTGTGGAAGGAATTTCTGTTCTTTTCGCACATTTCAACAACACGATTTTCAATGCCACCACCTTGACGCCAAACATCTGATGTGATGCACTCACAGTTTGACCATGGAAACAAAATCACTCTAATATAATACTTTTCACTTCGCCATCATAAGTTACACAGTCCTAATAGATAGAATTAAATATTTCAGGGTGTCCACAACAGCAAGATGCCAGTTACTGTGGATAATGTACAGCAACAAGTAATAGGAGTATGCGAGCTGTATGCAAAAAAAATGGAAACGCACTGTATTCCATTTCCGAGAGTTTTTAATGTTGTAACAATTAGATGCCGCAGATAATACTATTTGGGATAAGGTGTTTAAAATTCTTGTTTAATACCGGTTGTTACGTCTTTCTTGAATTATTTATGCTATCACTGGCTATATCTATAATTATCTCGAGTTTGTTAATGTTTGAAACAGACCGCAATGTAGTACATTTATTTTGTTTTTTGTTGAAAAGCAGATGGTTGAACCTTGTTTGAATTTTTTTTGGTAGGGGGAGGTCACCTTTTGAGTGGGTCATTACTTTTACTTTATTTTTATTATTTTTGCGGACTGCCACTTTTCGGACGTTGTTACTTTGGGAATTTTACAGCATTATAGAAATTTGTCTTTATCATTTCAACAATAAATTGCTCGTTTTAGTACTCTTATTTTCTAATATTTGATCATATGAATCTTATTATCTGATAAGAAATAATTACTTCATTAATAAATATTAATTAACAACAGCCACATTGATAATACAAGAAAGTGCTACCTTTGTGAGCCAGGGATATGACTTCTGAACGTAATTATACAATACTTCTTCTTCTGGGACGATATTTTTTACTGCAAAAAGACACAGGCATGGTTTTTCCTTTACATCGATCAGCCTCATTTTGGCATTCATTTCTTTTGCACAGCCATGGTTCACCAGCGTTCCCAACTGGCACCTTTCTTTCGGCTCTTCTGTTGCATCATAACTACAGAGATGTACAATGTTGTTTAAGATTCCATATTTATGGGTGCTTACTTTAGTACAGTTCTAATTTGTTATTTTAGTGTCTACTTGTATTAATGGCAGTGAAACTATAGATGACACTTTTTTATTACTATGATTATTATTATTTATATTTTTATTTTTTATTATATTATGTCATTAAATAATTATAGACGAGTTGCCTTGACCCAAAACTTATTTTATTTATTTGTATTCTAGATGTTGCTTCACACAAGGAAAAAGGCACAATCTGTATCAACTGATGTCAGATCTGTTTAGAACGTCCGTGTTGCTATATATATCAGGTATGATATAGCTATGATACGAAACAAAACAACGGTAACTCCGAAGGTGGTAAACATTTTATTAATGATTCACCGTTTCGACTAAATTGTAGTCATCATCAGGAATCAAAATACTCAGTTCCCGTAATATAGCTATGACATAGCATTATTTCTCGAACAGATTGTTGAGAACTGACAGTGTCATGTAGCAATTTGCTGGTTTATCGCCACTGCGAGATTGATGTGACTGACACATGACGTTCCACAGAACTGTTGTAATCTGTAAGAAACTTACCTGACCACCCTGCTGACAGAGGTGTCCCTTTTACCCCGCACGCGGAGGCTCCACTTTTCTTATTGGGCATGCGCCTAATCCTTTGTAACCGAGCCAATGATAAACTCGTTACCAGTCAATAATATAATACTCGTTACAATCAATAACGGATCAGCCGGATACCAACCAAGGGGGAGATTTGGCCATGGCCAGTGGGAAGAGATACGAAAGTATCATTGCAAGATTTCCTTTCGAAATCAAATGATTTTCCAGTCATCAAGCGGGACTTCCTGTTGAATCTTTAAATAGTCGTAACCTAGCAACGTGCGTTTCAAATTTCACTCAACCGTGAGAATAATTACTCAACTGTCTGGACACGAAGTCCCGCTTGATGACGGGAAAATCGCTCGATTTCGATAGGAAATCTTGGAATTTATTAGCCTGCGTGCAGATTTCACATCGAAATCGTAGTGAAAAGAATAGCTATCTGTTTTCCTTTGTTTGGGAAAAACTACGTCTCTCTCGGGAAGTCCCAGACGTGAGGTGGCTGTATTTGCAGGCTGTATTTGCAGGCAAGTCTGCTATAAAGTGTTCACAAGTGTTTCGTATAATAATTAATACCGTGGGCGCGTAGAAATTCAGCAATTTCAATAATTGTCCATGCGTGTGAGATAATCGGTTTGACGAGTTTGAAACTAGATTGATTCATCCACTTTCCTGGCAGGGTCTCCTCCGCTTGCGGTGTAAAAGGGGCTCTCTGTCAGCAGGGACCGTACAGTCTGACATCAGATCTAAATAGTCTGTCGTTATCATAAGTTGTGATAATAAAGAGTTTATTAGGGTAACACAAGTTTCCGGTATGACAAACAGTCCACAAACTACAGATACTGTATGTAGCCACATCAGTCATGTTGTTGCAGTGGGCTGTATAAGTGACATTTTTCTGAAGAACGATGCACGATTTCATGTTAAATTCTGGAACGAACGGGCCTACTACATAACATTATAGCATTTGTACTCCTGAAAATGTCACTTCAGATTTTTGTGCTATATAATTAATTTCACATGATGAAAGGTAATGCTCGTTACTAAGTGTATTAAGAGTAATACTGACACTTACCTTGTGTATGTTGGCGATATTAGCTATAAAAGGCCTAATTAACACTCTACAATAACAAATTGGCCGACAGCATGGTGAAACACTACATATTGTAATCCTATGAATACATTATATTAGAGCGTCGCAAAAATGCTGATAACTGATGTGTTTGCACTACTTGGGATTTAGTCATCTCCGCGCACTCAATACGCGCATGCCGAAATCTTCCTTACAAAATATAAACTCGACAGCAGCCATAAACCTTATATATGCTTACACCTTGTTCTACAGGCGACGGTAAACCGTAAACAAGCGATCTTCACATCTTTGTTTAACGTTTCGCATATGAAAGGAACTATACAACGTTTATATATCGGGAAACGGCATTGCATGAATAACAAGACATCTGCACAAGCGTTTACTCGGGCTACTAAATGTTTGCAATCTCCTGGCATATCTGGAAAACAGCGCAACAACGTGCACATGCAGTAAACATTCGTAAGAAACTGTAAAACTTTCAAATGCAATCATTAAGCAATATAGCTAGTTGTTACCTTATTCAAAACTAACATATTACAAGGAAATAACATATAACAGTCTTCACTCTATTGCATGTTTCTCTGGTGAGCACCGTAGTGAGCATCGTTGCAAGCACCACAGAGGGGCAACTAAATCCTAAAATGTCATATTCCTAAGCTAAATATGTTAGTAATTAACAGGTTGTAATTGTGCTATAACATTTTTTTTAGCTTTCTGCCTATAATGTATAGTCTTTCGTTGACTGAAACAGCATGTTTTTCGCCAAAATAATTAAATAGCGCTTCGGACAATCAATTTCAAAAGTCGAAATATAGTAACTTAGGTTACATATACTGCCGAAACAGAGAACGTAGGAATCTAACGTTTCGAGCGAAGGCCCTTCGTCAGAGAGACGAAGTTTCTCTCCACGTTTCTCTCTGACGAAGGGCCTTCGCTCGAAACGTTAGATTCCTACGTTCTCTGTTTTGGCAGTATATCTAACCTAAGTTACTATTTCGATTGTTGTTTCAACACTGCCTACACAGCACGCTACTTTTATTTCACAATTTCAAAAGTAGTTGGGACACTTGAGCTTTTCTAAATATACTCGTTCAACACCGGCTATTTTGCAATATGTACACAATCTCTCCCTCCCCCTCCCTTTACAATGTTGTCTAATGAAACAAATTAACAACACCGGTAAAATTCAGCGTAAACATGGTATACAACATTGAACAGGGGGTCAGGGGAGTTGGAAAACCGAAAAATGACGAAAATGTCCCAATTAAGACTTTTGAAAATGATTGTAGGTGTCCGAATGAATTTCAGCCAGGATTATCTGAAAATGGCATTTAAAAACAGTATATGTGTTAAAGCAGAACGGTGAGAAACTGATTAGTGTAATGCTATGATTAAAGTAGAGCCAAACGAACAGCGGACAAATTTTAGCAATACGTTCAAGCGGCGTAAAAAAATCCTGATAGGTGATGTGTTCGCCCTACTTTGAATTTAATGTCCACCCACGCAAACGTGTGCCGAAGTCATACCACCATTATATATATATACAGAATTCATTGACATAGCTTTCAACAACAGCCTCCGTAGCTCAGTGGTCAGAGCATTGCACTAGCATCGCAGTTTCAATTTCAGGGTTCAATTTCTATCCGGAAGTTCTTGATGTTGCATTTTCGAAACTGGTCCCGGTTTTTGGCTGTAAGGTGGGGTTTTTTTAATTACGGTAGGTACAGCTCGCTGCAAGCCTGTTTCTGCGATGAGTGGAAAAGGGACGCTTATAAATCGTACAATCCGAAATAGCTTTCGGTCCCGATGTGGCTCTATACATTTCTAAAATTCATTAATAATTCATGAGGAAAACACAAAGAAAAATCATGAGCGTATTGGATCTATATATGTGATATAGACTCGCTCTAAGTTTCTCGCTGATTAAGACTCGCTCTAAGTGATTCTTTTTAGAAGTCATTTAAAAACCTTGCAGTACGGGCTTTATCGGCTCTAAAACTCTCGGCTATCGCCTCGTGTTTTATATCCGATAAAGCCCGTACTGCAAGGTTTTTAAATGACTTCTAAAAAGAATCACTTAGAGCGAGTCTTAATCAGCGAGAAACTTAGAGCGAGTCTATATCACATATATAGATCCAATACGCTCATGATTTTTCTTTGTGTTTTCCTCATGAATTATTAATGAATTTTAGAAATGTATAGAGCCACATCGGGACCGAAAGCTATTTCGGATTGTACGATTTATAAGCGTCCCTTTTCCACTCATCGCAGAAACAGGCTTGCAGCGAGCTGTACCTACCGTAATTAAATAAAAACCACCTTACAGCCAAAAACCGGGACCAGTTTCGAAAATGCAACATCAAGAACTTCCGGATAGAAATTGAACCCTGAAATTGAAACTGCGATGCTAGTGCAATGCTCTGACCACTGAGCTACGGAGGCTGTTGTTGAAAGCTATGTCAATGAATTCTGTATATATATATAATGGTGGTATGACTTCGGCACACGTTTGCGTGGGTGGACATTAAATTCAAAGTAGGGCGAACACATCACCTATCAGGATTTTTTTACGCCGCTTGAACGTATTGCTAAAATTTGTCCGCTGTTCGTTTGGCTCTACTTTAATCATAGCATTACACTAATCAGTTTCTCACCGTTCTGCTTTAACACATATACTGTTTTTAAATGCCATTTTCAGATAATCCTGGCTGAAATTCATTCGGACACCTACAATCATTTTCAAAAGTCTTAATTGGGACATTTTCGTCATTTTTCGGTTTTCCAACTCCCCTGACCCCCTGTTCAATGTTGTATACCATGTTTACGCTGAATTTTACCGGTGTTGTTAATTTGTTTCATTAGACAACATTGTAAAGGGAGGGGGAGGGAGAGATTGTGTACATATTGCAAAATAGCCGGTGTTGAACGAGTATATTTAGAAAAGCTCAAGTGTCCCAACTACTTTTGAAATTGTGAAATAAAAGTAGCGTGCTGTGTAGGCAGTGTTGAAACAACAATCGAAATAGTAACTTAGGTTAGATATACTGCCAAAACAGAGAACGTAGGAATCTAACGTTTCGAGCGAAGGCCCTTCGTCAGAGAGAAACGTGGAGAGAAACTTCGTCTCTCTGACGAAGGGCCTTCGCTCGAAACGTTAGATTCCTACGTTCTCTGTTTCGGCAGTATATGTAACCTAAGTTACTATATTTCGACTTTTGAAATTGATTGTCCGAAGCGCTATTTAATTATTTTGGCGAAAAACATGCTGTTTCAGTCAACGAAAGACTATACATTATAGGCAGAAAGCTAAAAAAAATGTTATAGCACAATTACAACCTGTTAATTACTAACATATTTAGCTTAGGAATATGACATTTTAGGATTTAGTTGCCCCTCTGTGGTGCTTGCAACGATGCTCACTACGGTGCTCACCAGAGAAACATGCAATAGAGTGAAGACTGTTATATGTTATTTCCTTGTAATATGTTAGTTTTGAATAAGGTAACAACGGATTTTTACAATTGACGCTTTTAAAATACGTTTTTTACAACGATCAATGCTCGCTATATACTATAAATAACTTGATCTTATGTCTCCTTTTAAGCCTGGTTTCCATATAGCCGTAAGAGCCGGCGGCATGGTAGCCTGGTACCCTGGCCCAATCAAAGAATATGGGCCAGGTAACCACTAAAGACTTCTGCTTTCCTATTGGTTGAAATTTCGCGCATTTTTATTGGCTATGAGTGAAATTGCAATCGTCATAAGTGGATTTAGCCCTGATGACGCGAGAATGAGATTAGTGGTTACCTGGCTGCGCCAAGGGGCGATGGTCCAATCATAGACAGTGTTGAATTAGCCAGCAATAAAAAGCTGTATGCGATTGGACCATTGCCTCTTGCCGCAGCCATGCCGCAGCCATGCCGCAGCCATGCCGCCGGCTCTTACGGCTATATGGAAACCAAGCTTTATGCTACGGAAGTGAGCATCGTCGCCGCTTAACATCAAAATCGGTTTATTTTGCGAATGATATATCAGTTAATACTTTAATAACAAAACAACACAATGCCAGTAACACTGGCAAACAGCCGAACTGACCAGTTTGGGAGAAACGGACACAGATCTACATGGTGAGCACCGTAGCGAGCACCATGCTAGCATTAGTCATAACAACCGAATATCTAGTTACATTTGTTAATAAGTTAGCGTATCATTTCCACGTGTTATCGCTGTGTATCAGCCTGGTTCCCAGGCCTCTCTTTTTAACGTCGAGCGGCAGACCGAATTGTGAGAGGCCTGGAATAAAATGTTTTGCTTGGCCCCAAATCTAGCCCCAAAACTGGCCCCAACTTACATAGTTATACAGGCACCAAACGGCCGTTTGGTGGAAAACCAAGGCAGATAACGCTCACTTCGGTCTACACAATTCTTTATAACATCATATAGCAAGGTTGGTCTACTGCCGAAACGTTAAAATAGCATATTTCGATTTGTATAAATGTGTTTCAACACAATCACTTCCCACGCCGAACACTACTTTATAAAGCCTCGTATGTAACAACCTTTTAAAGTAATGTAAAACAAAGAAACCTACTCATTTCCTGTCTGCTCTCAAGAAGAAGTTTGTTTAAGTGCCCTCGTTCATAAAGATTAAAGAATCCGAGCTCCAGCAGGATTCATGTGATGATAGATAAAGATGAACATTTTCCGCTAGTCCTCTCGCTCGATGCCTATTCTGTGACGTCACCAAAATACGTTCGAGAGAAAAGAGGACTAGGAACTAGTCTGGCTGTGTATACTGTAGGCTGCGAGCCGGCTCTCCTTTGGGGGATCGGGGAGAGGAGGAGAAGGAGAGCCTGCACGCGTAGTATTGTTTTTTGAGTAGTAGCGTTCCAAATTGGGATGCAGCTCACTGATTGGACGAGATGCTGATTGTTGACGTACAACCATATATTAATAGACTGCTGGTAATTTGTAAAATATTAAGTGCATTTGTGTCTGAAAGATATTTCCATCGAGTAAATATTTTTAATATCTTTGATCATTTATCAAGGGTTGTACGAACCGTATTAAAATCATATTATTAGGATAGACCCAGATCGATAGACCCGAATTGTTTTGAAACGAAATACTGACGTTTCGAGGGGAGTCCTTGCTTGAAATGTCAGCGTTTCAGATTCGTTCCAAAAATTTCACCACCTTTTCCCTTTGCCACGGTTGTTGAACACTTTAGTATAGTGTGAAAGCAAATCGTCCTCTCATAGATAAGTCAATTAATTGAAAATTTGGTATCAAAGGACAACTTCCCACGATTGAGAAAATATTATCTATAAAACAAACGATAAGGTTCGAAACACCATTCGCCTGCAATACACACAGCTTTTTGTACCGGCCTGCAGCTCTCGGGATACGATTATTTATATGACTGAAGTTCCTATCGCCAGGCAAAGTTAAAGTCTGAAAGACTCCGGCTCCTTCTTTTCAGTTCTTCGACTCGATATATGAAAATATATAGAGATAGGATAAAGTCAGACAGGACGTACCGAAGTGGCACGGTGTCTGTACGGCATATCATTATCTTGTCATTTGTGGAAGAAGATGACTAGTAATTTCAGAACTACGCATCGTTGAAATATATTGTGTACGTATGTTGTTATATGTTGAATGAGCTTTCATTTGATGTAGAGTTCAAGATTCTGCGTTTTATAAAACTTGTTATACTGTCCAAAATGTGCGAACCACTGTTCCAAATAATATTTCATTAGCGTATTAGTCTGGCGAGGAAGTAAAACCGTTTTCTTTGTTTACATTGCGTGTCTGGTTTGTGATTGGTCGCTTTTGACAACCCGTTAGAAGGGGCGGCACTCAAATTTGATAGCTATGCGTGCAGGCTCTATTTCACCTCCCGCCTTACCCAAGAGCCGGCTCGCAGGCTATGTATACTGCTATTCCCGTACATGATAGGTACGTTAATGAAAACCTAAAACAATTTCCAATATATTACGCAATTTACATGTTTTCAATAGGCGTTAGTAGATGTCTAAAATTTCGTGCTTTTTGAGCGAAGTTCGCTTCTACAATATTGCTTTCCGTAGTGAAATTGAGTAACGCACATGTTCTACGGCATTTGTGAAATTATAAAAATATTCGCTATTCCATAAAGCGTTTTCGCTTACACGGAGCAGAACACATGAAAGGCTGCGCACAATAGGTTAACCCAAAGACGTTTCAATTCCCCTTTAACGCGAAGTCGTTTAAGTGAAGGGAATATTCAATATTGCATAAGTTGGACTCTCCACATACTTAAATAAATGCTCAATCGGTTAATTGTAAATATATTTAAATTATTTTTTAGATAAATTAAGCTTTTTTAATTGCAATCACAAGGCGATAATTTTAATTGTAATATGTTTTCAATAATTCGTGCATAGACGTCTTTAATCAATAAAATAACTTTTTTGGGAGCAATAAGGAGCATTTATTATATGGCACGGATTACTTCCGATAAAATCACGCGCTGTGATTGGTTGCTGACGGGGCGAGATTTCTCCGTAATGCCCACGGGCATTATGAAAATTGTTAATGCCCTACGATTGGAAACAAACAAAAAATCTAATAAGAAACTTTTATTGCCGAAAAACGGCGAAAATTGATGAAATATATCACCATGAACATTATAAAAGTAAATTCTAGTATCCAGACGAGAAAGAAACAGAACAAAATAACGCTAATTCGGTGATTTGACGAAGTTAAAGGAAGCGAAGACCAAGAAATACAAGATTGATTTTGAAATAAAAAGTGCCATATAATAATAATAAACTACTTAATAACCTCGACCGTTCGGTCTTTACGGAAAATATTAAACCTCGGTCTTAAACGTATTAACCTCGCTATCGCTCGGTAAAGACCTCACTCTCGGTTATTAAATAGTTACTAATGCCTTTAAACTGCCTATAACAATTCTGTAAACAACAAAATGTCAACATTTCACTCAATTATTGCTATTATGGAAAAAAACCCCAACTACATAACAACTAATGTTTCAGTAACAAAAATTATTTTCCCAGACAATCATTTTCAAAAGTCTTGGGACATTTGCGTCATTTTTCGGTTTTCCAACTCCCCCGGCCCCCTGTTCAATGTTGTATACCATGTTTACGCTGAATTTTACTGGTGTTTTTAATTTGTTTCATTAGACAACATTGTGAAGGGAGGGGGAGGGAGAAATTGTGTACATATTGCAAAATAGACGATGTTGAACGAGTATATTTAGAAAAGCTCAAGTGTCCCAACTACTTTTGAAATTAATTGTACATACTGTAGAAAAGTTGGTAATCGTAATAATTTGCAAGATTGTCTTAAAAAGACCGTTAGTTACCTACTTCCTACTCCACCGTACAATGTTAGTTGGAAAAGTAAGGTGGGGTCGGCGCATATGATCATCACCATTGATTCTGGCTGTTTGTGTGAATTTTTATTATTATTCCATCTATTTTTTTCTTCCTTTTAATTGGCTGAAGGACCGCCACTTTACTTGGAAATAACTTCCCATGCATAAATAACGGTCTGCTCATCGGGAAACGTTGCTTCACATGAAATAACATTTTGCTCATGCGCGTTACACTCAACTTCGGCAAACGTAAATCGCTCGTTGAGCCAAGCTGCCAAGAAATGAGTGGACATAATTACAGGTAAACAATGCCAAATAAAAAATAAATCGAATAATAAAACAATTATCGGTAGTTCACAAAATATACTGATTTGTCAGTGTCTCGCAGTTCAGTTATTTGCTACTTACAAATGGGGATATTTTGCTCAACTTCGTCCAATAATTGTTAACTATAAAACCTTAATTTTGAACCAGCTGTCCGAAAGATTTTGGCCAGGATTGATCATAGCCAAAGTGCCCAGAACACGCTCTTTTTTCGTGCTATGTCGTGTTTTACATTTTCATCCTACCATCTTTATATGTATTTCAATGTCTCCCCTTTTCAATGTTGAAAGTCGCAATAGCACTTGTACAAAGTGTGTTAAGTACGCTAATTCAGTTTCAACGTTGAAAAGGGGGAATGACGGATACGAACTTATTGTATGTAGGCTGTTGTCGAGAGCATATATGATAGAATTACCATTTAAGAAATAGGAAACATTTTCCGTGTTTCTATAGAGTTTTAGAAACACGAGTGGAAGTTTGGGAGAACGAGAAATTACAGTGGAAACACGAGCCCGCAAGGAAGAGTGTTTCCACACTGTTTCGAGTTCTTCCAAACTTGCACAAGTGTTTCTATAAGGCCCCGTTCACACTATACCGGATAGGTTTTCGTGCCGGCACGAAAACCTATCCGGTATAGTGTGAACAGACGGCATAATTATGTGCCGTTTCGTGCCGAATACGATATAACCCCGTGATCCAACCAATCACCACGCTCTATTCTATTAATATACTTCCGAAACGATTTCGATCTCCGTTCACACTGGAGCTGAAACGGCACAAAAAGCTATCCGATACAAGATGTACCTCTTTCGAAATGGGAACGGCGCAACGGCGTGCCGGCACAGAAATTGTGCCGGAACAGGCGTTTTGTGTGTGAACAGAAGGCCTATCCGGTATGGTTTTCGTGCCGGCACAAAAGCTATCCGGTATAGTGTGAACGGGGCCCAACTCTATAGGAACACGGGGAAAATTTGTTTTCTATTTCCTTTATAAAATAACCCGTCAAAAATAGATTAAACGTTAAAATTAAGTTTGATGGTGTGGTAGATTACTTATAATGGTCTTTCCGTATGGCGTATTGGTTGGCGTAATCTATCCATGTTTTCCATAGAGTTAGAAACACGACCAATGGACAAATTACGAAGCTTCGCAAAAAATAGTTTTTATGAAGATTGGCAAGAGTATTCTTCTGTACATACTCTATAGATACTACGAATTTGGTAAGAGTTTGATCAGGTTGATCGAAGCCAAACAGTCGACTAGAATTTGACCTTTAAAGAAGGACCACCCATTTTGCGCATGTTCTGTGATTTTGTTGGGGACTCCACTGGAAATTACATATGCTCATTTTCATTCTACGCATTCTAGTTCATGTTAATTTTGTTCAGATACAACCCCTTTGTCAAGCACTTGTAGTAGCAGGAAACAATATTTTGCCTTCAGAGATGCATCTAAGGTATATTTATTGGGAACATTTTTCGAGATGGATAAAATTTATAGAATAGAGCGACTTGAATACATCAGAAAGTTGTAGTAGTGTTGCCTGAATTTTACGCTGGTGGAAACTGGAGAATCTGTGGCAAGTCTTTGAACTGATTCATCGAAGTAATTTTTTAAAATGTTATTAATTTTATCCAAATGTTCTCAAAGTTATAAGGACTCAAATCAAAACGTAACAATCCTACAGACATGCGCAAAACGGACTGTAGTCCCACTTTAAATTTTGCCATAGCAATTAGGCGTTACTTACCATAAATTTGATCCTTTGTAGGTAAAATAAAATTGGAATGTAATGTTGTCATCCTTTTCCAGTTCCTGTCTCTTCTCTGCTGCTTTTTGTCGATTAACTCGCCTGGGTATTGCAATAGAAATTGACCTTGGTCAAAATGCTTTGTTGCAAATACAGCTCGGCCTAAAGCAAAATAGATGTAATATATCAACTACAGTAGCTCATTCAATATTTTATAAAAATTTATGAGTGAGAGTTAATGAGGCTGCCACATGTGCAATCATTTGGCAATTGACCTTGCTCCATACCGTTTATTAAAACTACATTACCACTATGCTAAATTATGCAATCCGCTACTGTGAGGAGATTCAGAAATTTATGCCACGCTCCAATCGTGATGACGACGGTCTATTACCTGAAATTATTTGCATCTGTTCTTGTTGATAGCTAACGCCATCTGCAGTTGTTCTTTGAGAGAATAGATACGGGGACCTGTTTTCACAACGATTACCGCTGATGAAAACACTATATCGGAGTGTCGAAACGTTTGGTCATGAACAGTAACTTCATTAAGAAATTTAAGACAGAGTAGCGTTAGACCATGTCTGATTCTTCACCTGTCTCTTGACATTGTACCCAGTTGCACTTACAATGTTGCGGGACATTTTGGTGAAGTAAATTACAAGTGTTAGAATATATGCGCAGTACATTGTGAAACCATAATGGGACTAGTTGCAACATTAATGCTTTCTGGTTGGAATTGCGATAATAGTGCTCTGACCACTTTAGTGGTGACTGAAGAACTTGGTAGAAGCCTAGCGGTTAAGCCCCTAATACCGTCAGCCACGCAGGCTACAAATTTGATATATGCAATGGCATTAACGCTGGGGAAGTATAGAGTATACTACAAGTATATTACCCCTATAAGTCAGTGTTTGGGGTAGTTTTTGTTCAACTTAATGATAATCCAGTAGGGGATTAAAAAAAATCTGAACTGAGCCTTGTTCGGTCAGGCCAGGATTGACTGTACCGAGAAAAATTGCGACTTGTACATTTAACCACAATCCTTGGCGCATAGTAAATATCGTTTCTTGTAGAATTATCAAAAGATAGGTCTTTAAAAAGATCAACTTTGGTAGTAATGAAGTTCTTGCTTACTTAATCTATGTCAGGATGATAAATAAATGTTTAGCTGTTATTTGAGCTGATTTCAGGTGGCAAAGCATTGTGGTTAAATATACCTCCGCCGTCTTTTTTGGTATCGTCAATAATAGCTGCCTTTTGTATAAAGAAACTTTAGTTTCAATCTCAGTTTGATAAAAAGCTTTGAGTAGACAATTTTATCAAGCCAGTTTCTCAATTTCTTGTAACCTGTTATGAGTCATAATAAAGTGATTAAAATGTAAAGTGCTAGCTTATATGGCTTTATAATTGTAAATAATTGTAACTTTACAGGCAACAGTAAAATATGGTCATGTAAAGATTGGTTATCCTACAAAAAATCATTTTACTTAAAATTATGTGACCAACGGTCAATTTATCTACTGTAAAGCCCTAAAGTCATCGCAAGTTGGCAGTCAGAATTTCTGTGGCGGTCGTTTGAACACCCAAATGAACAAAATAAAGGTTTCATGAGTGTTTTAAATAAATTTTAACTTTGTCACGGTACATGATATTTTAGGGAAACTATTCAGAGGGGCTGGCTGAGATAGCGTGACTGCCAACTTGCGATGACTTGCGTTCTCGTTTGATTAGGGCTTAATATAATTATTTCGACAAATATAAAATACAAAAGAAAAAATTACACCCAAAATCTACTGCATATTGATTATAACAATCTAATAATTATGTAGGCACTGCTTTCGGATGGCCGATCGTTTCTTGATTATTGTCATGGTTGCTTCCTTTTACTCCTGTTCGTGTTCAAACTATGTATTGTTCTTCCCATAGCGATCGTATAAATACTGGAGGGGGCATCCTATCTTAATTTCAGTCCACCACGGGTAACCGATTGAACGCCGCCATCTTGGATTTTTTTTGGAGGCAAACATTAGGCGCGTTGGTAGCCAATTGACTGAAATATCATGGGCAATGGCAATCTCGTTCCCAGAGCCCACGTTTCCCACCCGGGAAACGAGAGACTCGGGGATAATCCGTTTCACATCGATATTTCATCATCTTCCGGATCACAGGAATCCTGTTACGCTTTTCTCCAGTCTCGCAATTTCCCGCGTGTTTGGATCAGAGTATCCAAACACGGAAAACCATTTGGTATTTCTTTAATGCCAGAGTCTCTCGTTTCCCGTGGGGAACGTGGGCACTGGGAACGAGATTGGGAACGAGAATGGCGGCTGCCATGTGGTTACCAAATTTTCCCGCTAATGCTCCCTCTAGTATTTATATGATCTCTATGGTTCTTCCCACGTCAGCTTTTACAGGTTCACTGCATGATGTTGAAACCATGAAGATCAACATGCCAGATAATGAAGTTTAATGCATTAATGCAGTTTAGCATCTGACGAGCACCGTGTATGAACGGCCGATATGCAGGAAATCTAATAAACACGATGTCAAATCAGAGCAAAGTGATTTTTACAAAGGAAAATCGAGTTTAAGTTTATCATACCGCTTTGTTATTTCAAACAATCGCGTGCAAAATGGTTGGGAAATATTGACATAATTATAAGGATACATAATTATATCAAATTTATGCTTATATATACGTCCGAGAATTATTGCTTTTACCAATATCCGGCAACGATCATATTTAGGCATTGTTACCACGAAAGTGTTTATAAAGAAAAAATTACCTCACTATGGATAGACCACAATGCATTGCGAATTCAAGATGGCGCCGCTATTGGTGAAAAGGTCCATTGACCTGTAAAAGGTGTAGTGCACTGACCAGGGGTCCACGGCCCTTGTGCCCATTTTAACAAAACAAAAAAAGATATACTGTGAAACAATAAATTCCTTGCTTTTTACTGATGTTTTAACGTCCGGTCCCTAATAATGGTTATAAAATCCATTGCATGAGAGGTGGGGGGGGGGGGGGTTATAGCTTTTTTACTTCCGTGGGAGCCTATGCCTTTTTGTTTAAATGGTGGATCACGACCGATGACCTGCAATATATCAATCAGCACAAAAGTGACTAAACTTCAAACGCGACATCGGGAAATCGACCACAGTGGATAAAGTCATAAAACACTATTAAAAAGCGTGACTTTTTTCTTTCGTCTAGACCATAGGAGTAGGAGTTCTAACTGAGAACTTACGAGAGTAACGAATTTCGTCATCCAGGGGGGTCACCGATCAAGATTGAGCTTTGGGAAAGAACGCGATACACGCACGTATTTCTTTGAGCTTCACAGCTCCAGGTTGAACCTGGAGCCATCTCTGCAATAGCTCGGTGGATTGCCGTAATATATTTTTTCATTCTTCAGTAAAAGAAACATTGTATAAAGATTAAAGAGCTTTAGAGACCTAATTAACTGTTACGGAATTCCCTGGATAAAAGCCTGTCGCTTTGTCACGTTTGACATTGATTCACTGCCGCATTCTGACGGCAGTTTTGAGCAAACTTTTAATAGTTTTAAAACATGTTTGTTATGGCACATTTCCTCATTTTTAACAAAGATTTTGTCCAAATTAGGCTTTGAATAGTATATTAAATGTTAAAATATGCATGGACTGTAAGGTCAAAGCCTGTTAAAGCCTGAGGGTTACCAATAAAAACAAAGGACGACGTATTTCCGGACGCATTCTTTCCCCATGCACTAACCACTTATCGACTATACAACATATTTTAATTATATGATTGTAGATCAGATGTTTGAAGCGTTTCAAACTTTTAGATCCACATTTTCTTTTTGAGCAATCTCAACAAATTATAAAGAACGACTCTATATTAGGAGGGAAAAAAGGAGAAGATTGGTACAGTACATCCACTTCCCTCCAACTCTACGGACCCTAAACATTGTTCTCTTTTCAGAGGAGCTGCTTCTTGCAAGTCGTCCACCTTTTTTTACGCCTTTTCTGTTCACCACGTTTACAGTGAACTGGTTTTATATTAATGGAGTAATTATATTTTATTAATTGCTTTCTTCATAATTCCGGAACTCGAAATGTCGGAAGAAACTACAGCTTCCACTATAAACGCTAGATAATTATTTTATCGTAAGCATGTATTGCCTGATTGATACATAGCCTTTTTTTACTTTTGCAAAGTCAAAAAAATTTAAGGGCCCAAAGGGGGCCCAAAAGGCAAGGGGCCCACCAGACGTTTGCCCGGTAAGCCCGACTGGCCAGTCCGCCCCTGCTCCCCATAAATAATGACTACTCCCTTAAGGGTCTCTAAAGTTCTTTATACGATGTTCTTTTTACTAAAAAGGAATGAAAAAATATGTTACACCGAGCCATTGCGGAGATGGCTCCAGGTTCAACCCCGTGGTTCAACCTGGAGCCAGCTGTCCTTTTTAATTTCGCCAGTTATGGTTGCTCCCTAATCCCCAGCCCCCCTCGCACGCTACATTTTTCACAACTCGGTGGTGATCGGCCATCACTAATGCAAGGCAGCCCAGTTCAGCCTGCTCCACCTTAAATTAGATCTTTAATTAATCTCTTTACATTATATAAATTTACATTTTACAAAACTGGTGAAATACGTAGATTTTTACCAATGTAAGATATATTAAAAATTATCTTTTGAAACCACCGTACAGGGTTAAAAGGTGATATCTAGCGCGTACTGCGCTGTTTGTTTAACATGACATTCGTAGATAATTACATGAAGTACTCAGCTCAGTGTAAACTGATGGAGAAAATTAAGCAATTCAACGTTAGGATATCTCTTCGGATTTTCTTCTGATAATGTTTTGGGTACAAGTAATGAAGAGGAAGCAAGAAAAGCTTACAATCTTATCTTGAATAAAGCCAGGTGAATTTCAGACTTCTCTGCACCAAAGATTTTCAAACGTTTATTGTTTCTGCACCAAAAAAATAGTCTAAGAAAGCTTTTTTGTATGCTTGATCAATCTGCACCAAAAACGTGCACCAAACGTTTTGAGGTAAATGCTCTGCGCCAAAGAAACTGAATTTGAGGGGGTATTTGGCCAAGTGGATTATTATAGCAGTTTCGTACATGCGCAGAACGCCCTGGATATCACCTTTAATTTAAGCCAAAAAAATGCTCTTCTAACCTACTGATGTTCCAGTTGATATTTAACTGTTGTGAAAGACAAAAACTTGTCACTTGTAAAAATGATTGTAGGAAATTTAAGCTTAAATACCAGTACCGCACTACGTAAAATGAATCTATTTTATATATCTCTCGTAGTGTTTCCTTCTCCTGCCATAACATTTTTTGAAGCATTATTGTATAAAATAATGCCATTTGATGTATTTGGTCCATTCCAAAAAAAGAACATTTCTTTCAGCCTCTACAGCTAAAAGAACATAATTGTAAAAACAGAAATGTTATTTATTATATTATTGCATTAGTAGTACTGATGTACCAACAAAGTTTTCTGAAACTTGTCTATTTCTTATGAATACACATTTACATGTACTTTGCATTATCTAGATACAGGTGAATAATTTGTTAGACTGATAAATGCACGCTATTATACATGTATATACTGCATAAAATATTGCAGCCCAAAAACAAAAAATATATATGCTCTTGAATATATTTTTGTAAAGATATCTCATCTAATTGATTTGATTAGCCATTTGTTTCAAAGTTTAACATAAATAAAACCAAGCAATTTGATTGTAAATGTCACTGTCTTTTTTGAAAGAAGTATTTTTTTGTTTTTTGTTTTGATTATATCATTTCTGGGTAAAAACTAGCCTGCGAACCCAGACCTATTTTTCTGCCCCCTGGCGAAAACTACGGTCTGCGAACCCGAGCAGAGATTTGATTTCCGTGACGTATACCTTTTGTTTCGAGTTATCCAATCAAATGACCTATACTAAACAACCTAAAATTGACCACGCGTGGCACGTGAGGGCGTGAGACGCAAGATCATGAGTGAAAAGGATGAACGAAACACCGAAGAAATTATCGCATCGAGATGACTCTTGTTTTCTTTGTAAGAAAACATTTCCCGCTTCGAAAGATAAAATCAGGGTATTTGGGAAAAGTAACGTGGACATTTCTTCGTTAATTTTCCGTGCAGTAAAAGTGGATCTGTCTCGCTATGTGGAGTGCGAAACGCTGACAATCTGTCGCACGAACTGCTATAAGCGACTGGTACGATACAAAAATGCGTTGGGAAAAGCGGATGAAATCGAATATGAAATCAAACGGGATTTTAATATTATGGTCCCAATTTCAGTTAAGAGAATGGCTAAAGAATCGGAATCAATCACAGCCCCAAAAGCCAAAAAGAGTTTAACGTTTACTAGTAAATTACGAACGTTGCAACATCTACCAGCAGTGAAGATGGAAGAACCGGCAGTGCAGCCATCGCTCCAATTACCACGACAATGCCATCTATCAGTTGTGTGCCGCAGATAATTTTTGGTGGTGTTAGTCGTGTACCCTTTCTACCAAAACCTCAAAAGGTTGTTCAAAAAGCCTTCGGAGGTTGCGCCAGCCAAATGTTGACCTCTACGCCGTTCACTGAGAAAGCTGAAACTCACCTTCATCAGCCGTTCGAAGAGAGCGCTTCAGAAACTTGGAAAAAAGAAACTAAAGTCCATCTTACGGTCGAATATCCCAGCAAAACAATTCGGAAAGAATTGACAAATAAGTTTGCAGTCCTTGGCAAAGCGATTTTGCACGGCTCTTGTCAGAGAATTGCGAGAGCGGTGTTAAAGGATGGCATGCTAAGAAAATGTATTCTTGAAAAAGTTCTGCAGCTTTTGACTTTACAAGTAAATGGCTTGTGTTCACGGCGAGAGCCTTCTATGCTGCGCGCCAAAACAAAGGCCGAGATGACAAATTTCGAATTTGAAAATCTATGCATCGAGTGGAAAGAAAAAGCCCCTCTCTTCTATGCGTTTTTGATGACGGTCGCTTCTTCAAAGAGGGATAATAAAGAGTGGTTTCCTAGTATAGCAGTGGCTGGGTCAATTCTACTCAAACAACGCAATTCGCATATGAACGGCTGTGCCACGATTCTTGGGATTCTCCTTAAGTCTCGATCCCTGGAGGTAAGGTTATTTTTATATAATTGCTTAGCGTGCTGCGTATGTACAAGAAAAATCGTGTACCATGAACAGCAATTAGGTTTCAAAAGTGTTTAGCAGTGACTGTACGTTACAAAAAAGAGGATGTCAATTAAGATATTTAACATTGATTGCTAGCACTTTGCTGAAATAATTTAAGAACCAGCTTTAAAAGACGCAAAAACAATAATATTGTCACAATATGTCAATAGACTTTTTGTGTTCTTTGAACTACACTTTTTACTGACATATCAACACGAGTCATAGAACATAATATTGTACTTTCAACAGGAAACATAATTGCTGTCAAATCTCAGCGACTTTTACTTGAGCGGAGATTATATTCAAATACGCAATTTCTTATCATGAGTTTGTTGCAATTATATACCATTGTTCTGAAATCGACACAGAGAGATCAGGTTACAGCTAAACCTCATCTGTCAGTGGCTTATACTTTAAATTCACATGATTGCAGTTATAATTAAATATCTTGCAAATTTGGAAAACCTTTGCCTACAAAAGTAGATGCGTATTTCAAGCAAAACTTCAATGTATACGATATGCAATTTTTCCGAGGTGAATACGCGTCTGCGTCTATGGAGTATTGAACAAAGAATATAAAATAACAAAAGACGGCAGTGTTTTGTGTTTACTTTTCATATGGGCATAGACGAGTTCACAGCCTAGTTTAGAAAATCTCAATATGAACATAGGGAAATTTAAAATCTTTCATGCAAAATTCCTAGGTAACAATAAAGTTTAAATATGTGAGATAATGTGTACTACATAATTTCAAAAACCAACACGTTTTACTGTCATCCAATTCAGACATATTTATGATCATATTTTTATCAGGCAACACTGGATCGCCTTGCTAAACTAAAGGTCACTTGTTCTGCTGGGAAGTTACGCGGAAAGTTGGATTTACTTGGGGAAAATCATGACCAAGCAGTTTTGGATGTAAAAAAGAAGATATCAGTAGATCAGCAAAGTGTGGCACAAAAGGAAGCAAGAGTCTCAATGCTTTCAGAAAGATGTAATGCAGATGCACATATTTGCACTGAAATGTGTTCTAAAGAAAAGGAGAATGCGGAAAGAGATCTAAAGCAAGCAAGGTTGAATGTGCATGCTGGTTTTGCTGTCATCTTTGACAATATCGATGGTAAATTGAATCGAAGGCATATGACAAGAGACAACCAGAATTTTGACTACCACTGGGTTAATCATAAAGTTGTTATGAACAAGGTGTCAGGTAACAAACTTGACAAATCACCGAGGAAAGTCCTTCATATACCCAACATCAAACTCCTTCCTACTGTGCAAGATCAGAAGCACCAACGACACAACTATATTGTGCTCGTGGCCAGAATGCTTGTGAAACATTTAGATTGTTTTTCAGCATTTAAGGGGGTGTGTCTCTCTCATATTCCTCATAAATATTCCAAAATAATGGCTGAAAAACCAGAATCTGTAAGTATATACCAAGTTGAGGCTGGCATACGTTAAAATGTAACAAATTATTGCGACCCAAAACCATTTTTGGGACAAAATAGCACTAGTCATGATTCTGCTTAATTCTTTGAAAATTTGCATGATGGTATAACAATTCATTATTTAAAAAAATTTAAATCTGATTAAAACACAACCTAAAAATCTGTTGCTAAGCTTTTAACCTGTTGACTCAGCAACTTCATTGTTGGCATTGGATCTAATGAAGACTTGAGTAATAGTAAACAGGTTGAAAGCTCATCAATAAATTGCTAAATTAAGCCAAGTAAAGGTGATCACCAGTCATTCTGCAAAGAGCTTTTACACACTGAATTACATGAAGTACCCAGCAAGATGGCAAAAAGCTAACACAAATCAGTAAAATCTATTTAATTTTTATTTTAGCTACCCATGGGTGTTCTGTTCAAAAATGAAAACATGACTGAAGATATGATTGAGATCTTAAAAAAATTCCAGTCATACTTTCCATCTACAACTGTTAATGGTATAAAGAAGTTCACCAATCAACTTTGTGCTGGAGACCAGTTATCTATTGAGAGAGCAGTCAACTCCATCCATTCAGTGTCGAATGGCTACACAGCAGAAGACAGATTGGAAGGTTTCAATATGCAACTTGGTGACTGGCACACAGGAGTCAAGATCCTGGAGGTACAGTAATTTTATCCAGCAATTCTTAGATTTAAACCAATCATGTACTATGTTATTTAGGCCCTGTTTACATGAAGCAGATTCAGTCGACTCAGATCTGAAAAACACCAGTTAAGTCAATTGGGCACAAGTTTACATGGAGAATCTGATGTTTGAAACACTATTTTTTGTGCTTTCCTCAATGTCCATCATGTTGTACAACATGCACAGTCCAATGTCATGCATGTTTATCAACTCATTTGCAAGTGACCTGTGTTTACATGAATTAGATTGGAAACATTAATTCAAGCAGATTCTTGCCTGAATCTCAAGTCAATCCACACAACTTTGTGGATTGACTTCAGCCATTTATTTTTATCAGATCAAAAAGTTTAAATCTTCTTCATGTAAACACAACAAGGAGAAACAACATGAGATTTGACTTGGACATTCAATTCACTTCATGTAAACAGGGCCTCACAATAGGTCTTATGAATGAATACACAAATTATTATTTATCTAATAAAACTATGGTAGCAATCAAGATGCATTGTGCATTCACACCAACACATACACATTTCAGGTACCATATAGGAAGAGCATTAAAGTTTAAAGCACATGTGTGCATAAGGTACACACTGCACAGCTGGGTCACTGCACTGGGTCACTGTACAGTACAGCTGCAAGTCATGCAATATATTGGAGAACCAAATACAGTAAAGTAAAATACACACAAGCAAGCAAGAACTTGCGTCTGCACTCCGTTGATTTAATATAAGCTTTCATATCTCGCTCAACATGCATTAGTTGTAAACTCTGATAAAGAAGGTAAGCTGTACTCGGTGTGCCATCTCTGCCAGCTCGGCCACTCTCTTGCATGTAAGCTTCAACATTCTTCGCAGGTCCAAAATGTATTGTGCGATACACTTTCTTACAGTCTACTCCCATGCCACCAAGATCCTAATACATCCATCCTCTGTTTGGAATGACTTCAATATATGTTCTTTGTTGGAGCTGGGAGTGCATGAGTGAAGCATCTCAATTAACATTCTCTTGGCATCTCTGTTTGCAGGATCTTCATAAGCATTGTCCATTGGTCTTTAAAGTAGAATAAATAACAGAGCACTGTTTAATTGTCTGGCAGTAGATTATCGTTCTTGTTGCTGCTGTTCTCTGAGCTATCACCTCATCAGTAATCCAGGCAAAATAGTTGGACAGACTAGCATTCTTCTGCATATAATGCACAACATAGGAAATATTCTCCTTATTGGGACTTTCCACTATCATGTGTGGTTCATGCATTAGCAAAGCTTCAAAAATTGCTGCTTTGGTGTCACTTGTTGCTGTAGCTGTAAGAGCAATGAAAGGAACACCAGGCAAAAGGGATCTAAACTCATGAAGTTTTGAAAACCACTCTCTAAAAGCTGCATGTTTGTTGCTTTTCGATTGCCCCCTATATAAAATAAAAAAATGAATAGAAAATAAAACTTGAATCAATGATACTTAACTATACTGTAGTATAAAAGCATCTTGGGCAGGAAAAGTTACCGTATGTAGCTAAATAAAGTGAGCAGGCTGCAGGCAATAAGTATTTTATCATTCATGAGACTGGATTACTTGATCTTTTAACAAAATACACAAATTACGTACCAGTGACAAATAACGTGGGCCTCATCAACTGCCACAGCTCTCACAGCCTTCCTGTAAACGTCGCTGTTTACCATTTTCCTCCATCTTTCATCACCTAGCCACGATAGAAAACTCACCATTTAGCACTGCTTTCATTCGAACATCTGAACCGATGTCGTTCAGTGAAATAGCACTAATTTCGAGAGAATTAAGGCGACCAACTTGATCTTTCATCAGGCTGGTTAACGGAGAGACCACGAGGATGATATGTTTCAGAGACAGAGACTCACTGGACTGTGAAGCAAACACAAGTGGCAAGGCTTGATATATCAAAGACTTGCCAAACCCAGTTGGCAAATTCACAAAAAGATCCTTTTTTGCTTTCACTACACGTATTTTATGGCATCTTCTTGATGTTTACTCAAGCTTTCGATGCCAAAAACTTGACAAACATTAATAAACGCGCTCTCAATACTATCTGCCATTTTGATTCACTCCTTTGTTTCCACGCGTTTGCGTGTTTATCCCGCACAAATCCCGCGCGTTAGTTCCCTGTTTTTAAGAGGTAAATTGTGATTGGATAAAAAGGTATTACGTCACGGAAATCAAATCTCTGCTCGGGTTCGCAGACTCTGGGTTCGGAGGCTAGGTAAAAACAGGCTAGGTACAGGACTGGTTGGGGGGGGGGGGGGGTCACATGAAACCATTAATTAGTAGGCAAATACAAATGTTATTTATGTGTTGGATATAACTAATATTGTACTGAGTGACATACTAAAATGTACTGTATGTTAGGGCCTGTTTACAAGGAGGTAGGGTTACCCTAGCAGCCTGGTTTAACAAGCAAAATTTCACACAGGAATGGTCACCCTGCTGCCCTAATAACAAGAAGGCAAAAAGCCTGGAACTAGTAAAAAGTTGTCCTGGGTAAGTCCTGGGGTAGGTGAGTTATCCCTACCAAACACGTTTACAAGGACAAAACATAACCTGGCTACTAGGGTAACCCTTAACTAGCTAGTAAAACTCTAGCACCTGGCTTACCCTAGCATCTTTGTAAACATGACAAAAATATTAAAACAGGCCCCACTTAAACTGGTTTAGTGCTATATATACAGTTGACTTATTATTAATTAGAAAAATAACTTGTTTTACCAAAATCTCTATTGTTTCAACAAATTTCAGAAAAGCCAAATTAATTAAAATTGGACCAATTAATATGGATTAATATGAATTTCATTTGATGAACAAGATAAATGTGGAATTTTATATGCTAATACACAACAAAAAACAAATTACTTAAACTTAATAAAAAATATTTTTGTTTTACACACACAATGAATTAATATACGAACCTTGTGCAAACTTTGGAAACAGGCACTGCAGTGATACTGACGACCATATGCATTACTGACCAGAAGCTAGAGTTGACTCTGGAGTTGACTCGGGATGTGTTTGTGTCTTCAACTTGTGTTAACTCCCTCTTTGTCGCTGTGCAATGATTTCCATCTTGCTTTTATTCTTCATTACGTTTAATACATAAGGTTTTAATATATTCTAACATTGGATGCTGGTAAGTCAAACTTGAAACGGATATAAGCGGCGGTACGTATGTCAAAAGTATTCCAAATATATGCTCGTCAAATAATCGGTTTAAAGTGCGGGCTTGAGCCGGCCAAATCCATCGAAACTTGTTATTTTTTTATTAGTTAATATTTTTATTGGATTATAACATTCATCCAATCCCTTCTACATGTCTGATATAAAATACAGTATATTTAAATAAATGAATGTGAAACGATATTACAATATAACAAAATCGAAGAAGTTTCTATTGAACAAAATACTTTGGGCTCACTGCCTGCATTTTATTCTGTCTGCGCTATTAAATTGTCTATCACACGCTCGCGTATAACAAATGACAATTCGAGAGTATCCACTGTGCTGTGCTGCACTCCACTCTTCAGCTGATCTGTTCTGTTCAGTTCCGTGCCATTTTGTTCTGTTCTGTTCTGTTTTGTCCTGTCAATGGCATTGTATTGCATTGCATTGCATTGCATTGTATTGTATTGTATTGTATTGTATTACCCCAATTGTATTGTGTTTCATTGTGTTTTTATGTTTATATTTAGGCCAGATGTTAACTAGACTCCCACATATGAAGAATAAAAGACATTCGAGAAACTAGAGAAGCAAGTAGATTGTAGTATATTGTATCGTAATATATATTGTTTTCTATTCCATTGTTTTACGTTGTATTTTACGGAGCTGTAGTTTACTGTACTACACTAGCTGTGCTGTATACACTGTGTACTCTGTTGTGCTGTCCTTTCCTTATTCTGTTTTGTTTTGTTCTGTTTTGTCCTGTCTGTCGCATATATTGTATTGCATTACATTGCATTATATTTTATTGCATGTATTGTATAAATTGTATTGCATTGCATTGCATTGCATTGCATTGTATTACCCCAATTTTATTGTGTTTCATTGTGTTTTTATGTTTATATTTAGGCCAAATGTATAGACTCCCTGATATGAAGAATAAAAGACATTCGAGAAACTAGACAAGTAAGTAGATTGTAGTATATTGTTATTTGTATTGTAATATATGTTGTTTTCTATTGCATTCTTTTACATTGTATTTTACGGATCTGTAGTTTCTGTACTGCACTAGCTGCGCTGTACTGTGTACTCTGCTGTGCTGTCCTTTCCTGTGCTGTACTGTGCTGTGCTGCACTCCACTGTTCTGTTCTGTTCTGTTCCATTTTGTTCCGTTCTGTGCTGTGCTGTCCTTTCCTGTCCTTTCCTGTCCTGTCCTGTTCTGTTCTGTTCTGTTCTATTACCCCGATTGTTTGTGTTTCATTGTGTTTTTATGTTTATATTTAGGCCAGATGTTAACTGGACTCCCACATATGAAGAATAAAAGACATTCGAGAAACTAGACAAGTAAGTAGATTGTAGTATATTGTATTGTAATATATATTGTTTTCTATTGGATTTTTTTACATTATATTTTACGGAGCTGTAGATTCTGTACTGCACTAGCTGCGCTGTACTGTGTACTCTGCTGTGCTGTCCTTTCCTGTGCTGTGCTGTGCTGTGCTGCACTACACTCTTCAGCTGATCTGTTCTGTTCCGTTCCATTTTGTTCTGTTCTGTTCTGTTTTGTCCTGTCAATCGCATTGTGTTGTGTTGTGTTGTGTTGTGTTGTGTTGTGTTGTGTTGTGTTGTGTTGTGTTGTGTTGTGTTGTGTTGTGTTGTGTTGTGTTGTGTTGTGTTGTGTTGTGTTGTGTTGTGTTGTGTTGTGCTGTGCTGTGCTGTGCTGTGCTGTGCTGTGCTGTGCTGTGCTGTGCTGTGCTGTGCTGTGCTGTGCTGTGCTGTATTGTACTGTACTGTACGGTACGGTACGGTACTGTACTGTGTTGTATTGTGTTTCATTGTGTTTTAGAGCAGTATTCAGATGACGGCTTCCACTATCATATGGCGTTGAAGCTGACCGGCCCAAAGAAATGGCTTGAGTCTAAACGAGCTGTGCAAAGAAAGCATGGAATTGTGGTGAATTTCTCCGATCACGATGGATATTATACCGCGTACAGGTATATTTCCAAGTATGACGAGAATGTTTACCACAGCCCAAATCATCCCAACCTGGACGAAGTCGGATCCCCTAAAACGAAGAACTGTCACCGTGCATATCGTCAGAGGCGCGCAAACAGACAAGCAGCCACGCCCACGACTACACTTCCGAGTGATGAAGAACCTCTAAGCAACCCTCCCAAGAAAAAGATGAAAAAGCTCTCAAACATTGATGTGTCTGAATTTATTCAAAAGCACGATATAAAAGATCAAACTTCTTTACTCGCAATTGCCAATGTTCAGAAAGAAGAGGGTAAGAAAGACCTGGCACACTATGTCCTTTCCCGTTCATCGAAAAGCCTTGATGAGCTCATTCAACAAACCTGGAGAATGAAGGAAGCAGCTGCAGTTTTGAATCGACAGAAAGCATCCCGAATGGAGATAATACGCGAAGGAGCTGCTTGTAATTGTGTTGAGAACTGTGGTGGACTATGGCTGAAGTGCGCTGAAGAAGTTTTAGTTAATAACAAAGTGCATCCAATCTTGTTCGCTGCTGCCGTACGAGATTTGTTAATGCTCGGAAGAGGAAAATACAGGAATGTCATGATAGTCGGCGCGACAAACTGTGGCAAAACATTTCTGTTTAAACCCCTCGAGCTGTTACTCAACACCTTTTCCAACCCTGCCGCAGACAAATATGCTCGGCTAGGAGCTGACAAAACAGAGATCATTTGGCTAAACGATTTTCGCTGGACAAGGGAGTTGATAGAGTGGAAGAGCTTGCTTCTGTTGCTGGAAGGAGATCGTGTGAATCTACCAGCTCCAAAGAATCATTTTGCGACAGATGTCTGTATCGATACTGACATCCCGATATTTGCAACGTCCAAAGACGTCATCAAATACCGAGGCTCGCACAACGCCGAAGACAAGAGTGAGGATGATATGATGGCGTCACGATGGAAAGTCTTCCAATTCACACACAGCATCCCAGAGAGAGAACAAAAGCAAATAACTCCGTGTCCACATTGTTTTGGCAAGTTTGTACTTATGGGAGAAATAAGTTGAACACATAGCAAGTTACTAGAACGAGCTCAAAGGCATAAAAACGGAACGAAATAGTCATTACAAGACCTTATTCTTGGTATTAAACTTTACTATATAGTATTTCATTAATCGTTTTCTATCACAGAACAAGTTACCACATGTTACTGCACATGTTACTGCACATGTTACTGCACATGTTACTATAAATATAGTATATTTTACTACACACTTGGCATGTTACTACATGTTAGTGCTACTTTTTTATAAAACTATATATATATATACTTTTATAAAAAAGTAGCAGTAACATGTAGTAACATGTTACTTCAACATGTTACTACATGTTACTGCTACTTTTTTATAAAAGTTTATATATACTTTTATAAAAAAGTACCAGTAACATGTAGTAACATGTTGAAATATATAGTAAAATATACTATATTTATAGTAACATGTACAGTAACATGTGCAGTAACATGTAGTAACATGTCCAATATGTATATAAATTATGTTGATATTACATCGTAGGATATTATTTGTATGTATACACTACAATTAGTAAGATTTTGACTGTTGAAACTATTGAGACATTATTCTGTTACTAAATATTAATGTTTAAGTCACTGATTGAAAGCAACTTGCCCTAGTAATTAATATTTCGTTCTTTGACCATGTCCTTTAACAACTGCAATTATTCTTTTATCCATACTGTCAATTATTTTGTCTATCTCTTCGGAACTGAAACTCTGCAGAGTTTCCTTAGCGCGCAGGGAAAATTCGTGAATACTCTCTCTCGTAATTTGTTTCTCGATAGCATCATTGTTCAAATAGTGACACTGTTAAAAAAGTTCTCTATTGGGTTGAGATCAGGACTTCGAGCAGGTATTTTGAAAACCTTTGCACCTACTTTCTCTATAGCACGCATTGCAGCTCTTGAGTTTTGGCGTGGGCACCCATCCATTAAGAAAAGCTTGCCCTTTGGATTTGCCGAGTTTCGGAAAGCTTTCCTGAAACAACGCTTCACAATTGCAGCAAATTTCTCACCCGTGATTGTCCCCTCCCACTGTTCACAGAGAACAACGCCCTTGCCATAGGCGATGGCTACCATAAAATTTACATTGGTACTGCCTTCTTTTTTACCCTTTGCCGTGCACCTAAACTTCAATCCCTCCCCGCATTTTCTCCATTGTCGAGCACGAGGTGCTCAAGCTTGATCATGTGGATTACTCTTGTATTCAAAACCTTTACCGTCCAAATACAATGAAATGCCCTTATTCCAGAAATCTTGGGTTAAGTTTTTACGTCGGACTTTCTGGCAAAACTTTTTTCCAGCTTTGAGATCAGCTGCGTGCGGTAAGCCTTTTTTTCTTGATCTTAGATAATGGTATCCCTCTTTATTTAACATATTTCTGATAGTCCTGTTACTAACATGTGCGACACCACTTTCCAACTGAACACGTTTTGAGGTAACATTTCCTAATTCTTCTCCGAGTTTTGGAATAGCACGAATTATACTCCTCTCATCTTGGATAGATAACTTCTTTGGTCTGCCCTTGTTCATCTTCCTTTTATCAAAGACAGGCTCACCATTCAATGGCTTCTTAGCATGCTTGTATATTGCTGCCTTGGAATACTGCGGAAACATTTGCAACAGCTCATTACCTCGAACGTTTGAAAGCTGGTATGCAGCTCTAATTTGGGCAGAATGCTCATGGGAAATTTTATTCATCATCTTAAAAAAAAGGAGTAAAAATATTCTCGAAGAATGCATAGTAACAATTATCAACAAAGCTTAATATTCGTCAAAGAAGCAAATAGAAGCAAATGCGACGACAATACTGAGCAAGGTACACATCAGCAATCGAACTGACATGCTTTATAGCATATCCCATTTCTCATACTGGATGTCTTGGAAGCTTTACTTAAGATGATAATAACAAGCATCACTGACACAACAAACAAGTCGAAATTTCTTAACTGAAATCAGTTCATTTCAACTAAGCAGGTTAATCATGCCTATACATTTTAATATAAAATTCAATTTTTTACAGATATTCATTTACACGGCCTGCTCAAACCAACTTAATCCAATGCCACCTTGGCTTGAAATTAGTCGCACTAGCTCCGCATTGCATAACATATACTTTTACTACTTAGATGTACATGTAAATTTTGGAAATACTTCAACCATAGACAAACCATAGGTCACAACTTAAGAAAAACAGTCAAAATTATTTGCCTCAAGTCAGTCCCCTGTTTAACAAATCCCCCCCCCCCCCCAGGAAAGAATACATACTTGCATTCTCGTACAAGGGTGCAAACAGAGTAACTCTAGTCGAGAAGGGAGCGAGAAACTATAGTTGACAACCTTTGCTGGATAGCGAAAATTGACTAAGTGCCATGTTTTTTATGGACTGTCTAAATTTAAAGACAAAATTTGAGCATGGTTCTTTGCACATTTAAAATGTAAATCAGCACACAAACTTCAAAGCAAGGGCTATACTACATGTTATGAATATGCATGACAGTTTCATAATATATTCAAAGTATTATAAAGACATAATCAGGACAAGTGACTACTTAAACTTACATCTTATTCGGGCGCTGCTTTTCTTCAAGGAGAACCTCTTCTAGAATAAAAACATTTACGTAGTTACGTTTGAGTTTATAAGCTTTAAGACAAAATTTGAGCATGGTTCTTTGCACATTTAAAATGTAAATCAGCACACAAACTTCAAGACAAAGGGCTATACTACATGTTATGAATATGCATGACAGTTTCATAATATATTCAAAGTATTATAAAGACATAATCAGGACAAGTGACTACTTAAACTTACATCTTATTCGGGCGCTGCTTTTCTTCAAGGAGAACCTCTTCTAGAATAAAAACGTTTACGTAGTTACGTTTGAGTTTATAAGCTTTAAGACAAAATTTGAGCATGGTTCTTTGCACATTTAAAATGTAAATCAGCACACAAACTTCAAGGCAAGAGCTATACTACATGTTATGAATATGCATGACAGTTTCATGATATTTTCAAAGTATTATAAAGACATAATCAGGACAAGTGACTACTTAAACTTACATCTTATTCGGGCGCTGCTTTTCTTCAAGGAGAACCTCTTCTAGAATAAAAACGTTTACGTAGTTACGTTGCGTTTGACTTCTCATATTATATTTATCACCACGCACATGCGGGCGTTAGTTTTTCAATTAATGTCAACATTCTTTAAAAGTTAATATTAAATTAGAACAACACATTGATTGGAGGAGGGAATTTCAACGTCAACCAACATTATTGTTGATGATGGCTGAAGTTAGAGATGAAATAAATTGTGCTAAGCCACGGAGAAGCTACCTTATAACTTACAGCCAAGCTGATTTGAAGAAATTCCCAACTAGGGAATCATTCGCTGCCGCCGTATCTGAAGTCTTCACTTCAGAACGAAGTAGATTTAGACCACAGCACTGGGCATGTTGCCTAGAGCAGCATTCAGATGACGGATTCCACTATCATATGGCATTGAAGCTGACCGGCCCAAAGAAATGGCTTGAGTCTAAACGAGCTGTGCAAAGAAAGCATGGAATTGTGGTGAATTTCTCCGATCACGATGGATATTATACCGCGTACAGGTATATTTCCAAGTATGACGAGAATGTTTACCACAGCCCAAATCATCCCAACCTGGACGAGATTTGCTAATGCTCGGAAGAGGAAAATACAGGAATGTCATGATAGTCGGCGCGACAAACTGGGCAAAACATTTCTGTTTAAACCCCTCGGGCTGTTATTGAACACCTTTTCCAACCCTGCCGCAGACAAATATGCTTGGGTAGGAGCTGACAAAACAGAGATCATTTGGCTAAACGATTTTCGCTGGACAAGGGAGTTGATAGAGTGGAAGAGCTTGCTTCTGTTGCTGGAAGGAGATCGTGTGAATCTACCAGCTCCAAAGAATCATTTTGCGACAGATGTCTGTATCGATACTGACATCCCGATATTTGCAACGTCCAAAGACGTCATCAAATACCGAGGCTCGTACAACGCCGAAGACAAGAGTGAGGATGATATGATGGCGTCACGATGGAAAGTCTTCCAATTCACACACGGCATCCCAGAGAGAGAACAAAAGCAAATAACTCCGTGTCCACATTGTTTTGGCAAGTTTGTACTTATGGGAGAAATAAGTTCAACACATAACAAGTTACTAGAACGAGCTGAAAGGCATAAAAACGGAACGAAATAGTCATTACAAGACCTTATTCTTGGTATTAACTTTTACTATATAGTATTTCATTAATCGTTTTCTATCACAGAACAAGTTACCACATGTGACTGCACATGTTACTATAAATATAGTATATTTTACTACACACTTGGCATGTTACTACATGTTACTGGTACTTTTTTATAAAAGTATATATATATATATATATAAGTTACAGTAACATGTAGTAACATGTTACTTCATCATGTTACTACATGTTACTGCTACTTTTTTATAAAAGTATATATATATATACTTTTATAAAAAAGTAGCAGTAACATGTAGTAACATGTTACTTCAACATGTTACTACATGTTACTGCTACTTTTTTATAAAAGTATATATATACTTTTATAAAAAAGTACCAGTAACACGTAGTAACATGTTGAAATATATAGTAAAATATACTATATTTATAGTAACATGTCCAATATGTATATAAATTATGTTGATATTACATCGTAGGATATTATTTGTATCTATACACTATAATTAGTAAGATTTTGACTGTTGAAACTATTGAGACATTATTCTGTTACTAAATATTAATGTTTAAGTCACTGATTGAAAGCAACTTGCCCTAGTAATTAATATTTGGTTCTTTGACCATGTCCTTTAACAACTGCAATTATTCTTTTATCCATACTGTCAATTATTTTGTCTATCTCTTCGGAACTGAAACTCTGCAGAGTTTCCTTAGCGCGCAGGGAAAATTCGTGAATACTCTCTCTCGTAATTTGTTTCTCGATAGCATCATTGTTCAACTTCATAGTGACACTGTTAAAAAAATTCTCTATTGGGTTGAGATCTGGACTTCGAGCAGGTATTTTGAAAACCTTTGCACCTACTTTCTCTATAGCACGCATTGCAGCTCTTGGGTTTTGGCGTGGGTACCCATCCATTAAGAAAAGCTTGCCCTTTGGATTTGCTGAGTTTCGGAAAGCTTTCCTGAGACAACGCTTCACAATTGCAGCAAATTTCTCACCCGTGATTGTCCCCTCCCACTGTTCACAGAAAACAACGCCCTTGCCACAGGCGATGGCTACCATAAAATTTACATTGGTACTGCCTTCTTTTTTACCCTTTGCCGTGCAACTAAACTTCAATCCCTCCCCGCGTTTTCTCCATTGTCGAGCACGAGGTGCTCGAGCTTGATCATGTGGATTCTTGTATTCAAAACCTTTACCGTCCAAATACAATGAAATGCCTTTATTGGAGAAATCTTGGGTTAAGTTTTTACATCGGACTTTCTGGCAAAACTTTTTTCTAGCTTTGAGATCAGCTGCGTGCAGTAAGCCTTTTTTTCTTGATCTTAGATAATGGTATCCCTTTTTATTTAATATATTTCTGATAGTCCTGTTACTAACATGTGCGACACCACTTTCCAACTGAACACGTTTTGAGGTAAAATTTCCTAATTCTTCTCTGAGTTTTGGAATAGTACGAATTATACTCCTCTCATCTTGGATAGATAACTTCTTTGGTCTGCCCTTGTTCATCTTCCTTTTTTCAAAGACAGGCTCACCATTCAATGGCTTCTTAGCATGCTTGTATATTGCTGCCTTGGAATACTGCGGAAACATTTGCAACAGCTTCTTACCTCGAACGTTTGAAAGCTGGTATGCAGCTCTAATTTGGGCAGAATGCTCATGGGAAATTTTATTCATCATCTTAAAAAAAGGAGTAAAAATATTCTCGAAGAATGCATAGTAACAATTATCAACAAAGCTTAATATTCGTCAAAGAAGAAAATAGAAGCAAATGCGACGACAATACTGAGCAAGGTACACATCAGCAATCGAACTGACATGTTTTATAGCATATCCCATTTCTCATACTGGATGTCTTGGAAGCTTTACTTAAGATGATAATAACAAGCATCACTGACACAACAAACAAGTCGAACTTTCTTAACTGAAATCAGTTCATTTCAACTAAGCAGGTTAATCATGCCTATACATTTTAATATAAAATTCAATTTTTTACAGATATTAATTTACACGGCCTGCTCAAACCAACTTAATCCAATGCCACCTTGGCTTGAAATTAGTCGCACTAGCTAGGGCATTGCATAAAATATACTTTTACTACTTAGATGTACATGTAAATTTTGGAAATACTTCAACCATAGACAACCATAGGTCACAACTTAAGAAAAACAGTCGAAATTATTTGCCTCAAGTCAGTCCCCTGTTTAACAAATCCCCCCCCCCCCCAGGAAAGAATACATACTTGCATTCTCGTACAAGGGTGCAAACAGAGTAACTCTAGTCGAGAAGGGAGCGAGAAACTATAGTTGACAACCTTTGCTGGATAGCGAAAATTGACTAAGTGCCATGTTTTTTTATGGACAATCATGGAAATTAATTCGTAGACTATCTACTAATTTCCCGAATGTTTCCCCCTCCCCCCTATACAATGTTGATGTGTGCGTGAAATCACATCCAGAGGTTTATGTTATGATCAACATTGTCTTTGGGGGGAAGGGGGGACTATTTCAAACTATTTTGGCAGTGAATATTTAAATCTTTAACAACTGCCCTCCAACAATGCTAAAAGGACATGCTTTTCATTAGAAGTCTACGTATATTATTTCCATGATTGTAGACGTGATGTTTTTCATTGACATTGCATGCACCTTTTATTATTAAATACTCATGGGCTTTGGCGATTTTTTGGGCTGTATTTCCAAATTTTCGACCGAAACGTTGTCTGTTTAATACTTCTTTCTATAATCCGATTCTACCGAATTGTTTTTATCTCGGACTCTATTATAAATGTAATTTTTGAGCTGTTGACTTTTAATTCTGCCTTTGCAAAACATATGATTAGGGAAGCCATTTAAAGCTTGTTAAAAATAATCCCTTTTGAAACCTTCTGAAAACATATTTTGTACAACCAGAATTTAATAATGAAATGTAAGTTTTGCTTTGATATGTTAAATCAGTTTAGTCATCTTATGCATAAATTATAGAATTATCTTGAGGATTATCATTTGTTTTTATATCTGTTTGTTTTTATGTATTGGCTGTATATCAGGTGTGCTTATTTTAATCAGGGTGGGTGGTGGGTGGGTGGGTGGGGGGTGTTTTAAAAAAGCATTTAATAAAAGCGAGCGAGGGGTTGTTGCATTCATGTATTTCTAGTCTACCTGAAATAGACAGACCATAGCGTGCGATTCTTCTTTCAATCGTACGTGTAGACACTCGGAACAGTTGAGCAATTGTGGGAACTGTGAAGCCTTGTTCTATAAGAAAAGACAGCTGTTCTTCTCCTATTTCAAACGATGGCCGTCCACGACTTCCAGAAAATATTTTTGCGGCAAACTCAATCGGACAAGCGGATTCCGGATCCATCTCACTTAGGTAGCTGATGGCCTCCTCCATAAGTCGAACAATTGCGTCAGTTTGTGCAACTTTACCATCAAGGTTTACCAGAGTTCGAGTTAGATAATCCAGCCTTAGTGTTATTGCTTCAGCTTCAAACGAACTAACCGGCTCGTCTAGAATTGCAATTGTCTGTTGAATGATCTCGTACGCTATCCTATAAGCCGCCATATTGAATTGAACCAATGCCTTGTCGTAGTTGAGCCCACGGCTTGTTCGTTCAGCGGTTTTCTATCTCAAAGGTCAACTCAACAAATTAACATGGTCTCGACACATATTGGAAACAAAAAAGGGATTCGCTAACAAACTGAACATGATAAAATGTAGCAAATTCTTACCAAGGCAAATGCTCTTAGATTTGTATTTTAAGATTATTTTACCCTCTATAACATATGCAATGCCAATTTGGGGTGGGTGTACCAATAAGGAAGGCTTTCATTCTTTGTAATCTCTACATTGTAGAGCTGCCAGAGTGATATTTAGTCTATCACGTGATATGCCCTCTATTGAGGTCTTAGAGCAGGCTAAATGGGATACACTCACTGAAATGTATAAGATAAGACTGGTACAATTAGCTTATAAGATATATAACAATATTACACCACTAAGTATGACCCATATAATAACAAAATCTAAAAATAAGTATAGTCTCCGTAATGCACATAAAGTAAATGTTCCGCGCTTCAATACATATTATATGAAGAACTCAATCACCTATAGGGGTTCTGTTATATGGAATGCGATCTCTGCAGACCTTGATGATTCTGTAACAAATGTTACCACCCTTGGTAAGAGGATAAAGAGAGCAGGCATCCTAAGGCTTATAAATTTTGAGGCGGAATCTGTGCAAACTGCACCTAGGCATGAAGATTGTTTTAAATTTTATTGATATGTACAGTATTTTCTTTCTTTTTTCCTTTTTTCCTTGTAATATGATTATTTAGTTTTAAATTTTATTGATATGTACAGTATTTTCTTTCTTCTTTCCTTGTAATATAGACTTAAATACACGACCCCACAAGCTGTATGCTTTAATTCCAATCGTGTTTAAATAAAATTTATTGTATTGTATTGTATTGTATCAGTCAAGGTCGTGGCTAGATGGGATACTCGCAGTTGAGGTGAGCGCGAGGTACTAGGTCCGAGTCAACTTCGGAACAATCATTGGGATTCGGATTTTTGTACTGGGATTTTTCAAAATGGCAGCCACAATTTCAATCCAAGGAGTGGCAAAAACTCAACGAAGACAATAGACACCTCAGTGAAGAACAAAGTAAGAATTTGTAAGAATAATAAGATTTAAGACTGAAGTTTTTATTTTATTAAGAATCGGTGGTGCAAATTTAGTAAAATGCTTGTAGTAGTCTAGACGAATATATATATATAGTTCAATCTGCAGACACGGTGTTTCGCTGTACAACAGCTCATCAGTGTAGCTTGGAACAATCTGAATGAATTTCATCAATTACTTATACACATGCGATCGTCGGTGACAGCCGCATGTGGGACAGCATCGGTGAAATACATTCGGATAGCGTGAAGTGCGCATGGGCCCAGAGTGCTCAAACTTCCACAAGGGTAGTGAGCGTTGCATTATCGCAAATAGGTACCCACGGCAACTTCACAGAGTGCTCAACAACACCGAAGTGAAGGAGCGTACATAGTTCATAGTATATATATATATATATATACAGTGTGTATAAAAAAACAGGAACCCTTAGAAAGTGAATTAGTATTCTTTTCAAACAAGCTATTTTTTTAATTTATTTTTTTTTAATTTGCCCAGAGGCAGGTGCAACTACAAAAGGACACGAGGTCCCATACTAGATAACTAGTACACCTGTAGTAGTTTGAAAGCCCTAAACACTTCTCTGAAGCCACGGATGCGTAAAAAGCACGGTCTTATACACCTGGGAAATTAAGATATAAATTAATCAGCACATAAGTTAAACAAGAAGAAAAAAAGCTTTTAAATACTTTCACCATGCATACTCTTCAAGTTATCTTAATTTCCTGGCAGGTGTAGAGACCGTGTTTTTTTACGCACCGTGGCTCAGAAGTGTTTAGGGCTTTCAAACTACTACAATAGGTTGTTTGAAAAGAATACTAATTGGGATTTAATGGTAGAGATTTAGATTTTGTAAATGATCACATTTTTTGTTTTAAAATAACTGAAGTAGCAATATAATATAATATTACAACAAACAACGGGTTCTCTCAAAGACCATGCCAATGCAAGCGGCGAAGTAGCGCCAAACCTCTAGGGGGGGGGGGGGTCCCGAGAGTCTCTGATATGCCATTTCCCTGCATTTTGGAGTGAGATTTTACAGAATTCTCAAGATTATAAAACTCCACAGAAAACACAAAAGATTACAGATTTCATATCTTTATATCCCCCCATTGAAGACCTAGCTATACAAAGAAATAGGTTTATTTTATTCAGTTTTTGGAGCCTTGGCCCCTTTCTGCAACCCCAGTTGGGGGGGGCCTTGCCCCCCCTGCCACTATATATATATATATATATTATATCTTTGTCAACATTTTATTTTATATGAGCCATAAAAATTCGTCTAGACTACTACAAGCTTTTACTAAATTTGCAACACGATTCTTAATAAAATAAAAACTTTAGAGTCTTAAATGTTATTATTCTTACAAATTCTTGCTTTGTTCTTCATCGAGGTGTCTATCGTCTTCGTTGAGTTTTATCACTCCTTGGATTGAAATTGTGGCCGCCATTTTGAAAAATCCGAGTACAAAAATCCGAATCCCGATGATTGTTCCGAAGTTGACTCGGACCTAGTACTTCGCGGTCATCTCAACTGCGAGTATCCCATCTAGCCACGACCCTCAGTCAAGCGTGAAGTTCAATGTTGAAAGATGAATGTTGCATAAGCGAAAGTTGAATGTTGCATAAGCGAAAGTTGAATGTTGCATAAGCGAAAGTTGAATGTTGCATAAGCGAAAGTCCAATGTTGCATAAGCGAAAGTTGAATGTCGCATAAGCGAAAGTCGAATGTTGCATAAGCGAAAACATGAATTTTGGCGGGGATATAGCGCCATACTTTGGGTGTCACCCCATCTATTTTTGAGAGACCTTTCGCTAAGTAGGAGGCCTTAGTCAAAAGAACTAAGTTCCTGTTCTCTGAGTTGATAATAATGAAAGTGGCCTTTACCAAGAATCTTTTCCCCTTGCCCCAAACCTGGGCAAAGCACATAACTTTAAAGTCAGCCAATTACATGATAGGACTAGTTGTATATCATTCTCATCTTGAGGTATGTGGTTGAATAAATATGTAAGAAATCTGTCATCTCAAACTGGTCACTGGTTATTAATGATGGTGTTGGCACTCATTCTCATATGCCAGAATGACAATCCTAATTGACCCATTAGGCATAATCTTGGTATTAAAACTCAGTTCCAGTTTGGATAACTTTTTCCGGTTATAAGCAGAACCTAAAAAGTTGGTTCCGGTGCAACCAATTAACCTCCCAACACACAGAAAGAACAATTACATATTTAAACCCCTCTATTTAAATATTTTGTAATATATTTTATATTCCCATATTTCCTAATCATGATTATATAATCATTACCTTTGGCCCTGGTATGAGCAAAGTCTTTTGTGGATGGGACCAGAAAATTCCAAACATTTCTTCTTTATTAGGAATGATATCACATATGGATTTAACATTAGCAACGATATACACGTATTACAGTGACGCAACGAAAAGATACAACATTAGAAGAAAAAATCGACAACTTCTTTCTCCGTTTCAAATAATCGTGTTCAAACAGTGTTCTCTGATGAAACCATGCGAAGTCTGAACTCTCTGCTGATACTTTCAAATTTTCACGCATTCTGATTGGATCACTTTCATTTAACCCTGCAGTAACAGCGCATGCCCCGACCTTCCTCTTGACATAGATAATTAATAGCGGATAATAGCAGATAATTAAACACTTGTGGCAAGACACAGAAAAACAATGAACTGACTTTTCGCAAATAACAACTCAAATGAAAGCAACAAAGAAAAAAACAACAACTTTGCTTTCATGATTACTTTTGTCTTTGATCGTTTCACTAAAACAGTAAGTATCATTGTTTCAAAAATGTTTCGACAGAACTCTAAAGTGAAAAGTGCATGGCAGAGGACCAAGAGCGACGCTCCCCGCTGGAACACAGCCACTAGGTTAATGGGACGTGTTGCTAGCAGGTTAATGGAACGTGTTGGGAAATGCGCCTATTAAATCTTCTGCATGCTTCTGTCTTAAAAATAATAGATATGTGATAATAACACATCAATTTTTTTTATTAGAGTCGGACAGCGGGTTAGAATTAAACAACGGCCTGAGCCACTATTCAGGATATCATTAGCGTAGAGGCTTTCCAAGAAGCTCATTAGCGGAACTATTGTGAACCCACGCGTTTCCGAAAACACTCAGTTGGTAATGTCATCTTCATATGCGCATATATTTTGTAACAGATTCTAAATATTACATCTAAAAAGCTCTATATTGCTATCTCCTCTTGATAATTTACGATTTTGCTTTGTTGTAAATAAATAGTTGTTTTCCATGCTGCACAATGTATGACACTGATGTTATTTATGTGTATGGTTTGGACGGTGTCTGAATGTCAGGACCACCTGGACAAGGTGAAGATGTTAATGGTGACATATCAAAGGCATGTGGCAACACAAGCCAGCCTTGTGCGTCACTAACTGACATTTAATCATCGCACAACCTCACGTCCAAATATCATCTGGTCAATTTCTCTAGACGAGAGTGTATTCCATGTGTCGACAGTGGCTGAGTTGGTTGCGTTTATAAGCTAGCTAGTTATATACCTGCTTTGTGTCAAAATGTCAAAAAACGAAGTTGGTTGGTAACCGTACTTCGAAGGAGAGGTACGATCGAGGCAAGCGGTGGTTTACCCGTGATTTGTCAAAAGTGTTTATCGAAAGAGGTGTAACTGGTCGAGCTAAATGCAATGGCAAGGAACTCCTGGATGTTACAGCCATGCACACAAGTTCTACTAAAGCGGATGTGTTGAAAGTGAGTATTAACTTTCATGCTCACACAGATTAATTGCTTTGATTTTTTTCTTCGTCTTCGCAAAGTCATCTGAAATTTCTTTAGAAAAATATTAAGATCGTTTCATATGTTTGTTGCAGATTCAGTTCCGTGATAAATATGAGCCATTACAGTATAAGCTGACTCTATTCGACTTCACTGGTAACGACTTCTCGCGAAGTTTTGAACCATACGTGAAGTCCACCGAAAGCTTTACCGCTCGGTTTTAGGAGTTGGTTGATGAAATAAATCACTGGGAATAAAAAGACGCGCGCACCACCAATGCCGAAGGAGTAGCACCTGAACTAAGCTCAGAACTTGATCCACCTTCATCAGATATCGGGGAAGAGGAAGAAAGCGATCTTATTCATGATGCACCACGAGTTGAAAGCCTAGAGAGCCGAAAGCGTTGACGTTCTACTAAAGCACCAGAAGTAGATCCGCTTCCAACAGAATTAGTCGAAAAGCGAGTCAAGAATGACGCACAGCCAAATTGTTACAACGACAATGAGTTCCAGGAATATATCATAAAAAGCTTTACAGTCAGAGAAGGTATTTTCTAAGTTTTTTATAGCGTAAATAACTGCGTAATTGTATTATTCAAAACCTTTCTAACCAGAGTAGCGTTGAACTGAGCCTGCGCCGCAGACGACTAAACCCCGGTAGAGGCGCAGACGACTAAACCCCGGTATAGCACTATACCTAAAACAACATGGAGGACGCGAGGAGTGACAGCTTGTTTTGCCTTGGTTTTCACACAGAAACAATGGTTATGTACAAAAGTTAGTTTCTACTAAAACAATTAGATTATTCGCTCTCAATTTCTATGAGATGATAGTTGACGATAGCGGAGTCGAGCTCCGCTCTCGTCAATTATTCACTCAGAAATTTCGAGCTCATAATCTAATATATACAGCTAAATCAATTGACCACTTCACCCTGAAACACGTGTAGTGTAATATGACACCAAAATCAAAAAATGCGGACAAGAAGTCGTTCGGCAACAGAGGCTAAATAGCAAGGTGAACATTTTATTTCGATTTTTATCGAAAACTCGCGCTTATGCCCATTCTAAGTGGAAAGTATCGTGCAAGAAATTTTCTATAACACGTATGAACCTATAGAAGCTCCTTACGAGCAAAGGATGGTGAGTTATGAGGAGAAATTCCGAGCGATGTGCGGCAACTCGCTTCGAAATTTAATATCTTCAAAAGCGCTACGTGGCGCCTCAGTTAATAGATACTTTAGAGAGTATGCCCATTCCGTGTAAAACTTTTAGTGCAAAAAGTCCTCCGTCGCAAGTGTTTACATGTAGGAGTCGTGGTAGTGTTATATTTAGGTCGTTAGGAGCCAGTTTGGCCTTTATACGCTGCTTTTTTCGCGAACAAACACTGCGCTTAGGGAGCATACAGAAACGATTCCCGTTCTCCAGCCCACGTGGGAAAGAAACAAGAACGAAGACAATGTATTTTTTGTTCGGTTTTCAACGCTAAAGAAAGACCCCGAGCGATGAACGAAATGGATAAAAACAAGTCATCGCGGTGATGGTTCCATTGCTCATGAAAGATAGCGTTTTATCGAAGAGAAAGGGCCAACTGCATGTATCGGACCGGATGAATCCCATATTGTGTAATAAAAGTAGCGTGCTGCGTAGGCAGTGTAGAAACAACAATCGAAATATAGTAAGGTTAGATATACTGCCGAAACAGAGAACGTATAGGAGTCTAACGTTTCGAGCGAAGGCCCTTCGTCAGAGAGAAACGTAAAGAGTGTAAACAAACAATGAGCTTGTTGTTTCGATTGTTGAATCCCATATTGCTTAGTTATACAACGAGCAAAGTTTTAACAAACGGTAAGTTCTGAATGTAAACCTGTCTATATAAGGTTTCTAGCTTGTTGATATCGAATATTAAAATATTTTGCGCAAATAATGATTAAGAATAAATAATGATTAAGATTTTTTACCTGATCCTATAATCTTGTTAATGCGCTACTGCATGCTTTAATCAGCTTTACTAGTAATGCTCTACTTGCCTTTTGTATTTTCTAATTACGCAGAATACAAAGAAAACGGAATGTACCGAATGATTAAGGTATTTCTGTCCTTTCAAGTCACTGAAACAAAAGTCAATAGTTAATTCGTGCTTAAGAACTGGCTTGGATCCAGTGAGGCGCCACGCATGCAGCGCTTTGAAGATATTAAATTTTGAAGCGACTTGCCGCTCATCGCTCGGAATTTCTCCTCATAACTCACCATCCTTTGCTCATAAGGAGCTTCTACAGGTTCATACTTGTTACAGAAAACGTCTTGCGCGATACTTTCCACTTAGAATGGGCATAAGCGCGAGTTATTCGATAAAAATCGAAATAAAATGTTCACCTTCCTATTTAGCCTCTGTTGACCGAACGACTTCTTGACTGTCCGCATTTTTTGATTTTGGTGTCGTATTACACTACACTTGTTTCAGGGTGAAGTGGTCAATTAAGGTTGTCCTGGCCAAAGCCAAAAGGTCAAAGCCAAGCGCGAAAATGCTCGTTAATAATCCCCAGAGGCAAGTTTTGTTTATTTGTATGATTTTGGCCTATAAATATAGTAAATGTGTGCTTCGCTATTTAAATAGTAATTCACATCGTACTTTTCGCGCTTGGCTTTGACCTTTTGGCTTTGGCCTTTTGGCTTTGGCCTTTTGGCTTTGGCCAGGACAACCTTAATTGATTTAGCTGTATATATATATATTAATGCCTGTATATTATTCTATACCAATAGTGGCATGGTTCTTTTTCACAGACCACCTTCAAGTAGACCCTGGGTACGAGGTTGGCCTAGACTATATACAGTATATATATATAGATGGATACTGACAGTATATTTTCATATATATGTTTTATATTTTGGGGTTTTATTGGAATATTTTGGCCTAAATTTGTCTATTAAGATGTTCCATTAGCTTTTTCCAGGAAGGCTTATATGTGGCGAGTGTTTATTTTTGGAGCTGGGATGTTTTCTGACGCTCCTGTGTTTTTATGTACAATCATAGTCTGGTTATTAAGTTATATTATTTCTAAAAAAATTAAAAGTTTACTATTTGTTTTTAATAGAACCCTTCAAAGTGTTGACGGATACCATACTTGAGCCGAGAAAGGATTATTTGGTTAGACCCCTCGACTCTTTGTTCGTGAATTCTTTAAAAAATGAAATATTGGAACGTCAAAGCATCTTTTCAAAACCTTTGATAGCCATTGTCACTGGCATTAAATCAAAAGATCAATTTGATGAAAGTAAACTTGACAGTTATACACTGGAAGTTATTGGTGGAAACCATCATGGAGAGGCAGTTTCGCAATTACATAAAGAGGGGAAACTAGACCCAAACATACATAAATATGCTATGGTTCAACTTTTTATTTGTAAGTTGTTTAATATGTTATACAAACGAGTCTTTATGAGTGCAATAGAAAGAATATTTTCATGAGAGTATCAGGATAGATAGAATTCATGTCCTATTCATGGAGGCAATTAAATGAGTATTTAAAATTGGGCCAAAAAAATAAATACCTAGGTTGCTTTCCAATTACAAGGTCAGACCAGTCGGTCTCCCTCTGGCCAGAATGGACTTGATTTTCATTAGAACCATACTTTCCAGGCTGACAGTCCCAGGCCAAACTGTATCATAATCCATTTTAACCGGACTGGCTGGTTTTAAACTATGTAAATGGAAGCCCCTTAGATTTCTGGTTTCTTGACCTACACCTAGTTTTTGACTAGCAAAATGCACTAGTCAATTGAAATTCTGGACTCCCAACCCCTGGGGCTATGCATGGATTTAACAGGATTTGGGGGGGGGGGGGGGGGAAATAACATGGTTTTTACAAATGTTGATCCTTTGGTGTTGGAATTTTAACAAACTTTGTAAAAAGCCAGGATATTATTATGCCGTGATTTAATTAACTGTTTGAAGGCCTGGGGACTAATTTGTTTTTTAACTGTCTATTCATGGCAAATAGAATGTATATGCAATCTATGCAATGGTAAAATAACCCTAATTTTAACGTTGGTCATCCATAACATACAAAACACTTCCAAAATTGTTTAACCCTTTCCCTCCTTGGGGTTCTCACCAGAACAAAATTTTTAGGCCAGATTTTTAACACTTGGGAAATGTTAAAACCCCAGGCTAGTGGACTAGGGTTTCACTTGAATAGTGTTCATTAAATTTTTGAAGAGCATGGGCTCAATTTGCATCTAATAGGATAGAGTTAAAAGCAGGTGTTACTCGTATGCAATATTTAAGTTGCACAAGAAAATAACCTGCTATACAGTAACATTGAAATGACCTGATCAATACAACCTTAAAGAATGTGTGTCAACCGGCGTGCATTGCGCGCGCCTTATGAGCTGGCGGCCATTTTCTTGGCCGAGAAATTCCCTGTGAATATTCTTTCGAAGTAATCCATCAATATCTTTGCAATCCTTGCCACAAATTATACATTTTGCACTATGTTGGAAAGTAGGCATTTAGGTTGGATTGAAACGTGATTTATTTGAGAAAGAAAAAAATGACTACTTAACGAAAATAAAAAAATATGACATCGCCCGTGAGCGCTTCCTTACCGAAGCGCGGCCGGCCAAAACAAGACGTTCAAATACACCGAATTGGTCTGCGGATGGACGTATATAACGAGTGGTTGGTGCAAAAAGATTTAACTGGAATGGCTGAGAAAACCCATAGTGAATTTGCTATCTACTTGTTGCAAATCATGGAAGAAACCAAACATCAAAATCGTCAACTGCATTCTCCTGCTGTCGGCGGTGAGTACTTGTTTATTATCAGGCTTCTTGAAATAAATGTGTATTACCGTGTAATTTCTTTCGTATATAGCTTGATATGAAATGTTTTAGTGCTTATATACTTTGGCTATATCCGTGAACGAAATTTCGTGATGTACAGTGTATTGCTTTTCTTTCTAGCTCTTCAAGCTCCTGTTATGCACTCTACTCCTGTCAGCCGACATAGTATAAGGCGATCTCTCATTCTGCATTGCAGTGGTCCCTCGCCGATCTTGGATGTGCATGAGCGGTCTGAACATGATATGGATAGGTGAGTATAAATCTTTTTGGAACCATCTCGAGGAATTTTAATAGTTGCACACCACCAATATGACCCCACTCCCCTATGACAATGGGATTTTAATATAAAAATATAAAAATTGTATCTGTTTAATAATCTGTTTCCCCACTGTTTTCAGGGGTGTAGATGTTACTGGCATCTCAAGTTGTCCAAGCTTAGATGTAAGCAGGGTTGAAAGTCTGTGCACAAGTGTCAACCCGGAGTTTGGCATGTACTCGGGTGGTCTTTCATCGGAATCAGAAAGTGAAACTTCTGAATCGTCAGAAACAAGGTGAATACTATAAACAGATACTAGAATTGTTGAATGATAATTCTTTTATATGTAGATGTATAAGATGTATGTGGGTTTTTTTTCAATGAACAGTTTGGATTCAAGCAGCTCGGATTCAGCATTGTATAAAGAATTTGTTGGTGATGAAGATGATGAAGAGGATAACCATGATATTCGTGATTGCCTCATGGATGTAGACAATGAGATGTAAGTACAAGAATGTGGAATATGTTAAAGAGTAAGCAGGAAAATATATCTATGGGGGTGTAGGGATAAACAGAAGAGTAGAAGCATGTTCTAAATAAAAAAAATTACACTTTTTGTAGGACATCAAAATAATTAATGCTGCTCTCTTTTAAAGATTTGAAGTGGCTGAATGTGATGAAACGTTAAGTGCATCAGAGTGTGAAGATGTACCAGTAGAGTTTGATCAAACACATGGAGAAGAGGACATGGATGTGAGTGTTTCTGAATCAGAAGATGGATGTAACTTAGAAATACAGCATGGCCCAGAGACAAGAAAGGAATGGACAGAGAGATTAAGAAGGAAATTAAAGGATGCATTTAACCAAGTGAGTGAGTCTGGTAAACAGAGCAAAGTGTTTGCAGACCATGTTCAACAAAGCCGAGCAATTGTCAATGTGGATCTATTGTTGGAATTGTTTAAAAACAATTGTCAGATCCAATCATGTGCTGGAAAATGTAAAGTTGTTGGTTGGAAAGAAGAGGGTGGTGTTTTAAAGATCACATGGAAATGCACCAAAGGTCACGCGGGGTGTTGGTCATCTTCAAAAGTGCTGTGTAAAAAGAAAGAGCAAAATGTCTACACAAATACCATAATAATAGCTGCTGGAATTATAATCACTGGCAACAATTATGAGAAGTTTTATCTTTTTTGTAAATTTCTTGGCTTATTTTCAATTTCCAAGTCAACATTTATGAGAGTGCAAAGGAAATATGTTATCCCCGAGGTAGAACGATTTTGGAATGACATGAAGGCAACAATATGGAAAACACTTAAAGGGGAAAGTGTCATTCTTTGTGGGGATGGAAGAAATGATTCACCAGGCTTTAGTGCCAAATACTGTGTGTACGTGCTCATGGAGCAGTTTGTTGAAGTGATCATCGACATAGGAGTGGTGGATAAACGAGAAACAGGTGGTGTGTCAACCAATATGGAAGTTTATGGCTTGAAGAAACTGTTGGAACGGGTAGTGGGTGAGATTGTTGTATCTGAGATTGTGACTGATGCGTCTTCAGCAGTTATTGCTTTGGTTAGAAAAATGAAAGGTAATGATAGAATTGTAGTATAATAGTTACAATACATGTAAGTAATTGATTGTGCTATAAGGCTGCCTTCCAATGACAGGCAAAGTCACTTTAGACAATATTATTTGGAGTACTATGTATTCACCCTTGCCTGTTAATATTATGGTTAAGGAAACGGTTGTTAACCCATTGATAGTCAGACGCCTGCCCACTGTTTTATTGTCACTAATACCAGGCAATTTGAGTCAGCAATGTGGAGTGCTAAAATAATATGTGCTCTTGTCTGTTAATGACTCAAGTTTTTATTAGCTCAACAATGAATGAATAGGATTGATAATAAGGGCAACAGGATGTCAATCCCTTTTTAAGTTCCCCTAATAATTCTAATATAATGGCAGTAATGAAACGTATAATGAAACAGCTTATGTGCTGTTTGAGTGACAGTACAATATATATGAATGCATAGCACATTACTATTTCTTCTGACCCCATTCATTTAGTGATAATTCATAGAAACAAGAAGTGAACCATCGGTATAAATATATTTGACAATAGTCAAAACTGTCCTCTTGTTTATATACCACAATGGATGTTTTGTTTTTAATGTTGCCTGGTAACCATGAGCATGTTTCTAAGAAAGATAACTTTTCTAAGAAAGCTAACTTCCTGGAATTCTCTTCAATATTTATCTCTGACAAAGGGCTGTATTTGATAATTATGCGTGCCTGTACGTGTGTACATAGTTTAGGAATAATGATCCAAAGCATAATTATATTTGATATTAAAAGAAATCTGCCTTGAAATATTTTATACAGTACAATCATCCCACATGTAATATGCTATAATTGTGCTGTTATCGTAATAATACTATAATTCAACTCAATGATTTTTAGAGATATAGTATTTGGCTTGAAATATTTCAGGTCAAGTCATTTAACCGATTGATTTTTAGAGAAATACTAGTTGGCTTGAAATATTTCAGGCCAATGTACCCAACTCATTTGATATTGTAAGAACTAATATAATGTTAGAATATATTGGGCTTGAAAGTTTTCAGACCAGAAACATCCACTTAATTTATTTAATATTTAGAAGATATTTAGTGACATTTTTTTAACTAAAGCAGAATTTGCGGAAATTTTGTAACCGCTTCGTCAATCATCTTGGTTTTAATCTAATGTTTGTAAATCTTATAAATTATTTGCATGTTTTTTTTCCGGAAAGGCAAATATTAACTAATACCTTTACATGTAACCACACGCTTTCGTACATTTTTTCACAGAATAAAGTCTTTTCCCCTATTATTATCTATGTTTACTTATTTGATTTCTCAGTTTGCTGTTAGTAAAGGATTTTAAAGAAATAACTTTACACTACAAAACAGTTAACCTGGCTAGGTTTAGGGAGAATGGTCATACTTTTCATTTGTAAGATATCCGATTTCTGTAAAATATAATAAAACAGGACTTTTTTTCAAAATATATGCAACGTCTGGATAGAATTGCGGTTTTTGTTCAATTTTATTCAAAAATACCTGAAATAGAATATCCCAGTTGACAATATTTCTTTGCAAATACACTCCCCTGCGTAACCACATAGCATACATTTCGAGTTGCCCAGAGCGCCATTAATTCTGAATTGAAGAACCCCTTCTCCCATCCTTTCCCATGACACGCTTGGCATTAAATGTATCAAAATCGTCAGAGGTAAATGTACCATTTTCTTTCTCGCATACATCAGCAATTTTGAAAGACTGGTGACTAATTAAATTCTGAAAAAAATGCGCCGTATTTTTATAGCTCTGTAGCGCTTGGGTTTCCTATGTTAAATACGATATTTGGGGGGTTTGTAGGGGAATACAAGAGGATCACAGTGGTACTCTAAGATTGCCATGGTGATCATTGTTCTGGCGCGATCATGCCCTCATTAGACGGCCGGCCAACCTCGATAAAAGTGTCTCAAAAACACCGTTGATGGCATTTTTTGTTACAAGCAGGCAACCATGCTAAATCGTAACAGATAGTGTATACTTTGAAGGTGAGGGGTATTGGCAGCCGTAATTATTGATTTATATACTAAAATTTAGAGCTTTTTGAAAGCACAATGTGATGGATGGGATATCTGTAAAGTTCTGCATATTTACGTTTGTGTTATTTGAATTAGCTAAATTCAGAATGCTATCCCATCTCTATCCCATCTCCAGCCTCTAGTTTTGCTTAACCTAATTCGCATAACTCACAATCATAAACAAACAAGAAATATGGCGTGAATACACCTAAATATAATACATCGAAGAAAGGCCACAAAAAGGTAAGCTTGCCAAGAATCAGAAATTTATTAGATCTGGTAGCTACAGGAAAGTATCATATTCGTAAATTACTTCGTTTTATTTTGGTAATTTGCCGATACCGCCATCTATCTACTGTTATAAAGCTGAGCTTTTGTACTATAGTATAGTATTGCTCATAATATCCTTAGACATTTAACTCACCGGTTCAACAGTACTATCTTATGATACACGGAAGGCAACCGGCCTAGTCATCTTGATCAATGTCTTAGCTACATTTCTATGCTGGTTGCCTGCTTGTAACAAAACGTTTTCAGATTGTTGTGGCTGTTCTTCTAAGTGTTATATTTAGGTGAATTTGCGCCATGTTTCTTGTTTGTTTATAATTGTGAGCTATGCGAATTAGAATATCAGAACTTCAGGCACGCTGATTGGATAGCATTCTGAATTTGTAATTCAAATAATACACAAACGTAAATAGGCATCGCTTTACAGGTATCCCATCCATCACATTGTGCTTTCAAAAAGCTCGAAATTTTAGTATATAAATCAATAATCACGACTGCCAACACCCCTCACCTTCAAAGTATACACTATCCGATATGATTTAGCATGGTTGCCTGCTTGTAACAAAAAATGCCATCAAAAGTAATATTTTGAAGCCTTGGCCGGCCCTCTACATCCTTTGTGAGCACTGTTTGCAAATTTGAAATTCGAGCGGTATCCCGAAGGTGCGAGTTCAAATTATCGATTTGGGGCCTCTGATGACGTCAAATGGGTCAATTTGGGGGGAGATGGGGATAGGGTTGGCTAAAAATGAAGTTAGTGTTACTGATCTTTACGCTTTCTGGGCATCATGTTTCTTACGTCAAAAACTAAAATCTCAAAAATTATAGGGACCCCTTCTCAAGTTGGGGACCCGGACGCTAAAATATAACAATTTTTAGCTTCAAATAACTTTTTAGGCTTAACCGATCTGGTATTTATTTTGTGCTTGTCGGAAAGCCAAATTGTTAACTTAAGCTCGTTTCTTTTTTGTTTTTCGCCTTTGGGTCTTATTAATTTGTTTGGAGCGATATTCTTGAGACTTCGCGCGCGGCCGAGGCATGTCATGTGTCACCCACGACCTTCGGTTTACTAGCTACAGGTCAAGTTGGGAGCTGGTGGTTGGTTATTCTCCACCCAAGTTCATTGTCCCGTAATAATTGTTCTAAATATATATATATATATATATATATATATATATATATATATATATCATATATAATCACTAGCTATTTCAATTACAACCAAGCTCTTACATGAATCTTTGTCTTTGACACAGACACATTTATATTATGCAATATGATAATATTGGGGGGGAGGGAGGGGGATGGAGTGACAGAGTGGCTGAGTTTAGGGAAAGGGTAGGGTAGAATAATAATGATTTGCAGCTATTACCCGGATACACCATTCTTGAATTTAAATATGCATTTCCTTGAAATGTCTCTATTTAGTGCCACAAGGATATTGATAATGTTAAAAGAGCTGCTTAATATAATGGACTTATTTGTCAGAATTGTTTACTCCATATGAAAATATGTGAATATTATCCAATTTTTAAAATAAGTATTTTTTGTAGATTCACTTATGGTGTGAAGCTAAGTTTTAATTGTTTTCTTCGACAACTTTGATGTTTTCAGGGGGGTGCCAAGAAACGTATTTAGAATACTTCAACTACAGTTACTGTACAGGCCGTACAAAAATGTTTTACATTGATATTTGCCTAAGTATATGCTGTATGTACCATATTCTTGACCCACAATGACTCTCTATTTTGAATTAAGAAGTGTCAGTCACTGTCAGGACTGCTGATAATCTCTGTCAAACAAATCCTTCACCAGTCAATATTAAGAATGAATCAACTTGAAGCAGATTGTTGTTATTGTGAAAGCAAAATAATTACATGGCACAATACCAAAAATCCACAGTATTTTTCTACTGACAAGCATTATTTAACTAGAGTAGAGAACCAGATCTGAGTCATTTGACATTTCGGCTTCGAACATTTGTTATAAATACACCATACGGCATTCTAGTCAGAAACTATTTTGTAAAAAAAACACAACCCGAGTAAGCTGAACAGTTTCTGAGCGATCACGATGCAGTGCCGTACAATTGTACTTTTTTACTGCACAATCGAACTACGACCAGTAAGTAACTCAGTTGCAAGTCTCCGCCATTTTGTTTCTGTTTTGGAGGAAATGTGCGCAATGCATGGCGACCTTCGGCGATTCCGAGGGCATTTGTGGGTTGTTTCTGTACGCACAGGAGCACAGTTTACGTCACAACGATTAAGCCTTTCGTGCATCGTAATAACGAGATAGCATTCGCCATAATTCCTTCAGTTTTAAATACCATAACTCAGCTTGACTTATTTTGCGAAATACTAAATAACATAATAAAATAACGTCATCAATAACCATCAGTCTACTCTTGATATGCGCTCATCTCATTGAACCATATAATTGAACATCGCACCCAAACGTCCACAGGTCCACACTACAGTCCACACTAATCCACAGTCCACACTAGTCCTGGTCCACAGGTCAACACACACTAGTCCACAGGTCCACACTAGCTGAGTCCAATCTCGTCCCCAGAGCCAAACCCCTCGCACGCGAGCGGAAGAGGCTCTGGGACAATCGATTTGAAACTTGACTCTGATTGGCTAAACGTTCGACGCCTACTGCGCTGCGCAGATAATTTCACACCCATGCTCCCAGCGCGGTCTTCATGTCTTGCTGTTGTTTTCGTGAGAAGGAGTGAAGTAGAATACATGTTTATTTGGGACTAAAATCTGACAAAATGTGCGACAAGAGACAAGAAATACTTTTTTGCCTTTGTAATATGTTTGGAATTCCGAATTCGTGTTTCCATCCGAGAAAAAGAACGTTTGGGTATGACAGATAAGGCACCGAACTGGCGAACTGCTCGTGGCGAAATATACAGATTTCACATTCCCGTGCTTGTATGTACAAAAATAAATATCATTGGGAGTGATTTCAATAAAGTTTCCGTTGGAATATTGTCATGACTATTTGAATAATAACTTTAATAGATCAATTCATAATTATCTGAGTTTACCGGTTTAAAGGTACATGTATATGACTTTATATAATATGTTATGTATCTTCTGATTTTAACAAAAATATATTATTTTATCAATATGACACTGTTTATAACTTTTATATGTGTAAAATTACTATTCCTTAATTGGCAGTATTGCCTGGCAGAAGGCATTGCTTTCTTAAAATTATAATGTGATAGTCTATATAGTGGTCTAAAGTTAATTAGAAAAGTGTATTATTTTACATGGTTATATCCAAATGGGTTAAGCATTAGTTGCCAAATTACACCATCCTGTTTTAGACGGGGACTGCAGAAGATGTTTTTGAGTGTGGAGGCAAGATGCTGTTTGTGGTAGCCTCTCTGGGGGGTATGCGGGCATGCTTGAATTTTTAGACTTCCTGCAAACCATTTTCAGGCTCATTTGCAGTCTGGGTAGGAATGCACTAATAAAGCACCTAGATAAACCTTTTTTGTCCTAACTTAGTGAACAAACATATACTTGCATCAGTTCAAAGTTTTGTCAGACTGTTTGAGCCTTTTTAATAGGTCATTTTCAAAATCACATGATATGGTTCATACGTATTATTATGCTGGAAGGACAAAATGTTTAATATGGCATCAATCTCATTGAGAAAGTGATGTAGGATCAGTTTATCATGCTTTGCCCATACAGCTGTTGTTTACTCAAATCCTGAAGCATTTTCCCCCCAATATAGATGGCATTATAAAATGTTGTCCTTCCAGAATAATATATGTATGAACCATACAGTATGTGGTTTTGAAAATGGCCTATTGGACATGTCTAATAGGTATATGGCTGTATATCATGCATATACCTGCATGGTAGTTTCTTTGCTTTCATTTCAATCCCATTGTTATAATATATTAGGTTAAGTTAGTTGAAAATGTTGTTTAAAACGGTTTGTCACCCCCGCATGGGGCACACTTCCACCACCCCTGCTCATGTCATTTAATAATGATACTGACAGATGGTATAATTGTAAGGCATTCATTCATTCATGAAGTGAACAGTCAGTCTTATATTTTGATTTGTATTTCAACACTGCCTACGCAGCACACTACTTTATTTCAGTGATGGTTACAGGTCAGCTTTTTTTTTTGTTATTGTTTTTTATGGCACCTGGTGGTATAACAGACATGAAACAGAGAGTTAGAGGCCCTCCATCCAATCTATGATCTCATAATTGTGACAATTCAAATTAATTAGTGGAAATGTATCCCATGAAAATGTTTTTTCAGGTGTGTTACTGTGTAAAATTACCAATGCCTGTAGGTAATTATAATAAACACTAAATGACTTAAAAAAGCTAGTGGTGTGTTGGCATAGTACTGTTACTGTTTGAGTCATTAATATTTCATGGTCCAAGTTCTCATCAGCAGTCTTTACCACAAACTAGTAGGTGGTTCCTAGTAGCAGTGGTGGCACTACAGGTGCCATCGGCCCATCCAAACCCCAAACTATTAACTGACTGCACAGGTTGTCACTCAGATTTTACTCAAAAGTGCTCTCAAAATGCAGGAAATTTCAGAGACCCTAAATTCAAAAATTTTCCAGTGGAGATTCCCCCTGGAACCCCTACATATGTCGTCACTTTGTGGGAGGGGGGCCCAAATTTTTTTCTCACACCGGGCCCCACAGCCACATAGTGCTGCCACTGCCCAGTAGTTCTGTGTTGGGTCACCGATAGTATTGTGGCAATGATTTATTGTTGAGTCTAATAACCTAGTATTATGTGTACTCTACTGTTAAAATGTTCAGTCAGTTTTATTAACAGATACAACACTTTGGTCAAGTATACTTTCATATCTTTAAGATTTGTCTTTATGTCTTACAAACATTGTGAACTACACTGAATATATAAGCGGGAACTCTGTCAGCAGAAATCTTAAGGACTCACTCTGTCCATTGTAGATACATATCCATCTTAGAGAAAATCTATTTTGTTTACATACACTGTATAATATGTTATCCTAGAAGTTCTTTCTCTCAAAATTCTAAATTTCTTGTTATACTAGAAACAACTCTGCAATGTTCCACACATCGAGCTATTATAGTCTAATAATAATATACTGTTGGATGATGTCACACGTCAAATGTCTTAATGTCATCATCCATCTGTTCCAAGTATGCACCATAACATCCATTCCATTGTACCATACACTAATGTCTTTGGTGCATTTATTTTCTTCTGTCTAAGTTCATCAGCAACAAACGTTAGGATCTGGTGTAGCTTGTCTTCTCCTGTGTTTGGCCAACTTGACACAGCAAAATATATACAGTATTTCACTGCTCTGGGTTTACTTCAATAATGTTTGCATTGATAATTAGTAAGCCCTAAAGACTCACACTCTCCTTTTCTCTGGTTTGGGTTGCTGTTGCAGTTAAAGCCAATTTAGATGAATCAGGAAATCTTGTAGTAAGCAAGCCCAGTTTCCCATAAGCATGGTGAAAATCTTTCCTAAAAGACCAAAATAATATACATGTAAATACACATCAAATCAAATGAGTTTAAATAAACAAATATATACTAAAATTAGAACCATACATATATTTTGGCTTGGTTTTAATTTATATTATTTTAGAAAACCAATAAATTTTAATTGTATGTCAGTAAGCGGATAATATAACTTATTGGATTCATCTAAGCCCAACATGGCAACATATTTAAGTCAAAAATTCAATATTGGGCAAGATCGCAGGTCGAGCCTGTTAATATTAAAATTTGAGACTTAAATATTTTCCATATCAGGTGAATCCAATAGGTATTCTTATTATATCCAACAAATAATTGTGCAATTCGGGTAAATACCATATACCTTGTCCCTGTCCAAAGGTTGCTGCCCAAATTATATCATCGTAAAATATTGGGCTGGCATGTGATGCTAATGTAGACATTTGATTGGATGATTAATTGCGAGGGTTAGGTACAATAAATTATTTGATCATTATGCATGGTATCTCACACTGGAATTAACTGAACTTTGTTTGTTACTGAACTTTGGACCAGATTTAAAATGCCAATTATGCACAACACCTACTACTAGGCCAGACAATTAACTCACTTTAACATATCTAACCACACTACCACGGTAATTCAAAAACAAGCATTTATGAGAAAAGCATACCTTCATATTGTCGACAAATACTTCTGGATGGGCAAAAATTAGTTGAGACTTCAACAGCAGATCATACGCAGTGGTATCACCATATTATTAAAGGAACACCTGCGTTGACTCTCCCCTTTCAGAAAATTGTACACAAAAGGCAATAGGATAGTTGAAAAATTAAAGGATTTAGCAAAGCAAGTTGGCTGCAAGCACATCTTGGGAATACAAATACAAAATTTGTATTAATGCCAGTTCACGTACTGAATATCGTCCTCTGCTGAGGCTTCATTTTTAAGCCGCTTTTCCCAATTTTTTCCACAGAAAAATCAATGGCGGCATCTAGCGAGCAATTGTCGTGTCCTCTACCGTCTGTCATAATGAATTAAAGTAATATTTTCGCCAATATTCTGAAAACCTAAGTAAGAAATAGACTTCTCCAAAAGAGAATATTTCAACCGCGTATACAGATTCTAGAGAGCCTAGGTACGAAATAACTACTGCGCAGGTCACGGGACACCCAATTTTTGGGTGTCTGAAATCGATTTGCCCAGAGCCATTATATTGGCCCGCGCGGCCGGGGCAATTTGGCTCTGGGGACGAGATTGAGCTGAGTCCACAGGTCCACACTAGTCCACAGGTCCACACTAGCCCACAGGTCCACATACTAGTCCACAGGTCCACACGAGTCCACAGGTCCACACTAGTCCACAGGTCCACACTAGTCCACAGGTCCACACTGGTCCACAGGTCCACAGGTCCACACCAGTCCACAGGTCCACACTAGTCCACAGGTACACACTAGTGCACAGGTCCACACTGGTCCACAGGTCCACACTAGTCCACAGGTCCACACTGGTCCACAGGTCCACACTGGTCGACAGGTCCACAGGTCCACAGGTGCACATTAGTCCACAGGTCCACACTAGTCCACAGGTCCACATTACAGGTCCACACTAGTCCACATTAGTTCACACTAGATTAGAGCTAGCCTATAAAGAAAGATGCCTCGTTTTTGTACGAAGCGATTTCGGAACCAGGGTTGTTGTGTCAATGAATTGCAGTGAAACGTTTACCTAACACCTCCAAATATGGATAACAAACGCAAAGAAGGTTTGTTCATGAAGAGAGAATGGTTGAGTTGCGAAAGACGCGGGAGTTTACATCAGTGCATTTATAAATACATAAAGAACCTTGACCTGAAGAGATACAAGAAATAAACGCCACAGTACATTAAAAAACGTATATACTATTTACTTTTAAGTAACAGCTTGCTGCTTATAGTATAGTCCAACAACGCAACTACAAAACGCAAGTAATAACACTGAATAATTTCAAAATATGAATGTGTTGAACTGTTTGCATGTCTAGATTTCATGTTAGGTGCGACGTGTCGTATTACATTTGCCAATGCTTTGGAAACGCGTGTTTCAGAAACGTGTTTAAATATTTTGTTTATTCCATATAAATAAATTCTATATCGAAATTATTGATTGAATGTACCGAATCCAGCACTGTAGGTTTTGTCTACAGAAAGTGTTAAGCTATAAAGATCGCCGTTGTTATCCGGGAAAACGGACTTTACATACCTCGTTCGATTTGTCAAAACTTGCACGACTGTCGTAATTTTAAATTTTAATACTCGCAAATCGCAAATTAAAACTACCTCTAACCGTGCCAATCAAAATAGCTTTTAGAGTCTCAGTGCGGTTCTACATTGCATAACTACATTGCGTCTGAAACTAATATATCATAATAGCAAATGGAACCGGCTATGTCAGCAATCGCCGATCAGCAAGTATAAAATTACGATGCTCTTTATTAGCGCGAATTTTTGCGTTTATACATTCAAAGCAGCTTGCCGAAGTGGCATACACGAGAATATCCTGAATCGCCAGACGTGGATATGTATGCGAGCTTTTTTGTGAATTACCCGACAAAGGACTCGGGAAAAAATTAATACTTCAGAGTAAAGTGTGCGAACCCGTCGTTGAAGCTCTAAGATGATATTTTCACTTATCTGAAGCGCTCTGAAATTCCTCGCACACCTATCTCGCAATCAGATGGCGTTATTCTAAAAATTTGCACTGGACATATACACACATATTTCACACACATATTTTATTCAAGTCTTATAAATTTTTTTTACAATTTGTCTGGCCCACAGGTAGCAAAAGCTAATCTAGGCGGGCCAAGAGTTACATATATATATACATATATATTAAACAAATAACACGTCGATTTTCGGATAAAATTGAACTAATTTGACAGTTTATATGGGAACCATAAAGACTAAATTTGTCTTTACGATTCACATATAAAAGGTCGAGAAAGAAATTAACTATAGAATTTATCTAGAAATTATGAAGACAGCTGTAGTTAATCGATTAATAATTATTTTACATTTTGATGGCTTAGTTTTACTTTTGAAATTATCTTGGGTGTGTCAATATATGCATCTTCCATTTTTAGAATATCAAGAAGTATATTATCTAATTGTCTTTTAAATTTTTTCTTTGGAAGATCTCTAAGATAGCATGGTATCTCATTCCACAGTTTAGCTCCGAATCTTGAAACTGATTTTTTTTGTACTTCAAGTCTAGAATTTTTAATATAGAAATTATTGGATGCAGATGAGCGTGTATTATAAGAATGGACACTAGCCGTATATTTAAATAAATTCAGAATATTTGGTGGTGCTGAGTTATTGCTAACATCATACATCAAATTAGCAATTGATTGTGTGTGTTGACTGTGTGTGTTGACTGTATTCCTATTAATACTGAAAATTTTGTTTTCAAGGCGTAAAAATTATTTACAGTATTTACATTCTAACATATCTGAGAGGTTTTAGACGGTAAGTTTATTTTTGCTTCGCTATTTTGACCACTCATGCAAGTCACTCTATCGCAAAGAAGTATAAAATATTGTGCGAACCATTCTCTGTTTACAAATTTGAGAAGTTTCAAGGTAAGAAATATCCGGTTGGTGCTTTAATTTTTGTATAATGAGGTTTGAAACTCTGGTGGCATACGTTTTATGTATTTTACTTCGGCTATATAAAACGCTCGAAGATGTCTAATACTCGTCAAGGAAATTTAACCTTGAAAAAGTTCTCCAAGCTGCGTTTATAACTCCAATAATCGAATTTTCTTTTACCACTGTAGTTACTTGGCCTCAGAGGACAGAGCATCTATATAGTTTACATTTGAAGTAGTTGATAGATATATAATTAGATAATTAAATATGTGAATTTACCAAACAATTGCCTTTATGCGATATTATTACATTTACATTTTCCTGTGTCAACTACTGTAGCCCTTGGAACTATTGGCCTCATCTTATTTTACAACTTGTACAACTTTGTACGTTTTTCATAGTTAATAGTTTTAGTTAACCTAGAAAATCCATTCTGTCTGAAGACAAATTCCAGTCAATTTGATCAAGGTAAAACTGCCTAAACAGAAATGCTTGTTTTTTAATTTTTATAATTCTGTCTCTTATCAACTTCTCAGTTTTTCTTGTAATTGGCGGATTTATCTCTTTGATGGCATTAGCAGTAGATGCAATGTTGTTAAATACTTTGGAGGTATCACTGTCAGTTGCATCCCCAATTCTTTCTATTAGCAAGTCAACAATGATCTCTACAAGCGTGACTTCGAAGCTTGTCCACATTGGGTCTGCTAGCTTTTCTCCATTAGCTTCCATAAATGATAAACTGTTTGAATGTGTATTTTGAAGTACATGTCTTTCACGTTTTCTTGATAGGGCATTCTTGTGTGGTAAGTCTGGTCTTTTACCAATGGTGTTGTTACAATTAAAACATCTACATGATGATGTGCATGGTTTATATGCCCTGTAACAAGGACAAAGTGTTCGACGTGATCCAGGCTCTTGGAAACAAAACTTCTTGCTCAAGTCCTCAAAAGATTTTCCATCAGGCTGTATTTTTTTCTTTTTAGCAGCACCTCTTCCACAACCACACCCCTTTTCTTGTTCAGTTTTGGTTAGATTGTCATCTTTATCTGTTGTTGTCAAGTTACACTTTTGGAGATGCACTGTATCTCTAGACCCTTGCTTCTCAACCACTGCATTATAGTGACCGCATCCCATATGATTAAATGCAAGGTACGTGGTGTGAGACGTACAAACATCCTGCCGAGGAATAAGAGGAATGATAGGGAAATTATCCATTGATATAAACAAGACCATGTTGATTCTTAGTAGATTGGTCAAGGCCAAGGCCATCACATTTCCAATATCTCCACTGAATACTCCTAACTTCTTGAAACTATTGACCTGTTCTTCATACTCAATGGTACCATTGGAAACATAACCTTCATATTCTGCCCTTTTTTCAAGCACCTGATCACCATCAGATTTCGTAGTGTAGCTACAGCAGATTTTTCTCCTGCCATATAATCAAAGTTAATATCTTGTAACTGATTTGTGATGTCTGTATTTACAGAGAACACCATTTGTCTAAGTTGGAAAATAACACTTGAAAAAAAGCAATCACCATCCGGTGAACTTTTTACAATTTCAAAATTGTAGCTATGGAGAAGGTCTTCAAGTTTACAATCTGTGTTTGGTGCATTATTGGATGACATTGTTCCTAAACTGAAAGGACCATTGTTTCCCATTAAATGAAAGTGTTCTGTAGTCACTGCCCTGCTCACCATATGTGGCAAATTTTCTTTAAGGGAATACAGATTAGAAGCTCGCATGAAGGCCTCCTGTTCAATATTTTTCATGCCAGCAGCGGGTTTGTCCTCATTGACAATGATGTCATCATCAGCTTCAAATTCATCATTGATGGCTCTTCCCATAACATCTTGCATTTCACTTAAGGAGTCTGAACAAGTTTTATAAGGTGCAGGTAGAGACTCTTCATGGTGTTCAATATCTTGATTTGAAATCCCAATACCAAATTTTTCATTTGTCAGCTGACCTTTTAAGAGCTGACCTTTTAAGAGCTCGGTCTCTCGAGTAGCAATAGGCCGCGTTGTTTTCTTTTTTACGGTTTTTCCTAGTCAATTGTTTTTCATTCCAATTATAAAAAAACGAGGTGAAAATAGACACAGCTAGTAGCACACCAATTCGTCCTTTAGAAGCTGCTTTTCTTACACATTTATGAAAGTTTTCATTACGCTCACTTCCACATCCTACGGGAATATGTGGAAGACAGCCTTTAGCCATGTGCTTCTTGACGTTTTCAATTTCTTTTAATGCTAATTTTGAAAGTACAGGCCGATTTTCAAAACAGATATCTTTCCATGATTTCATGAATCTATCCAAGTTCTCTTTCAGCACCTCGGGAGAAGGAGTAGGCATTGTTCGCTCTTCGTTTACATCAGATGGGTCGCGAAAAACAAGTCGTAAGGCCTGACAGCATCGATACGCAAATGGATGTCGCTTTGGTATACCTTTAACAATTATCTGAATAGCGTTAAATAAATCTAACTTAACCAATAATCGAGCACCAAAATCTTCTTGGATTTTTCCTCTCCAGGCACAGCAGTTATCATTCATACAAAGTTCGACGTTTGCGGTTTGTTTTTCGAACCTATCTTTTAAACCTCGAAAGAGATCCCGTACATTGTCAAATGCGGTACCTTTGGTTAACTGCCAAGCTAAAACTACCCCTTGTTCATTTAACATGCAGAACATAGAATCCTACTGTTTTCCCCATTTTTTGTCCGACTGTCGCAGTACTCCAATGTTAGCTGCAACTTTAAAGGTGTTAAAAAACCCATCTTGCATCATTTTTTGCCATGCACTGTGTATATAACAGTTCATTTTGTTGAAAATTGTGTACGATACACTGACAAATAAAGTCATTACTTGGAGCTTAGAGTTAAGAAGCACACCTGATTGTTGTTGACGAACACTTACTTCCCGCGTAAATGCATCGCGTCTTTCAAGAAAGTATTCAAGATGTAGTTGAGCAATCAATGTTTCTATCTGTTCAATCTTCAATCCCGCGTTACTGTACAACATGATGGTTTGATAAAGATCTCGAGTTATTCCGCTTACATGACTTAATATAAAAGGTAACTGACTAATACAAGGAAACAGTCGCAGGATGGAATCATCATGTGCTAATATTTGGTGACCCATGGAGCATCTATAAACGCGGCTTACTAAGTAGGTTACTCCGTTTCTAGAAAATAGAAGCCTAGGCGCATTTCGTTCGTTTCGTCCGTTCTTCCTTCCAGTGAGCGGTTCGAAGAAATTATCTGCACTTCCACATTTTGGGCATTTGATTTGTCCATTATTTATACTACGCTGGGTAACTGGATCCCATAACAATAGTGTCAGCCTCAAGAAATGGTAAGGATCTGGAATGCTTACCTCGGCCGACAATGCGTTGTCACTTGACGTTAAACTCGACTGAAACCATAGCGGCGGTGGTTCGATATGAAAGGGTGGCACTTTGGCCAAATACAGTTGAATTACCTCATGTATATAACAGTAGTGTTTCGTTTTGTGAGAAACAGCACAAACCATCCATATATAAAGGATAAAAACTAGAGATAATTTGATCACTTTGATATAAACAGGTGTTGAAGCCACAGAATAAATACTGAGCAGAAGGCCCACTCTCGTCGGAACCTTTGAAGTTTCTGTCCTCGCGCAGGTCGCCTCGCGCATGTTGGCCGCCATGTTGAAAGCAAGTAAAAGCCGCTCCTCTCAATACTAAACAATAGGCGAAAAGTGCGTTTTGATCGTTTGAATGGCAAAAACTCAAAATTTTGGTGGTAATTTTTCTTGGGACGGATAGTACATTGAAAAGGAAGGTAAGTAATCAATTTTATTGTGGTAAGGAAGAGATTTAACGAAATTTGAACGGGGAATTTCCGATTTCATTATCTTGTTAATTGGACCGGCCGGAGCTATCCGTCCACTTTTGAAGTCGTACTTTCAAGAATAAATAAGTGAGAAAACTCTTTAAAAACAGTTTAAATCTAAAGTGTAATGATAAAATTGCACGTATTTATTGTTCTATCGTAATCGGACAAGCAATTTTGAAGAACGAGTAACTCAATAGCTGTCTATTTGGATGGATTTGGGGCAATTATTTGACATGATATTTGTTGAAGGTTGACAAACAAGTGCCAGTATTTCTCCATTTCATTTAATATTTGTAACCGTTGCTGCTGATAAAGATGAGATTAACCTGAAATATCATGTCCTCAGTTTTGAAGGCTTGTTATTTTACTTCATTCTACTAAATAAAATGAACGAATTGGCACGTTAGCTTGAAATGGCCTAGTACTGTAGCTTCTCTCGGTGGGACAGTATGTCTTGAGTTTTGTTCCCCAATCTTTTTAAATATTTCATAATTTGTTGCTTAGATCGAGGTTAGATTATACATGTGCAACCTTCAGACAGTTTCTGTCCTTTTTTAGCTGAGACAATGGATTTGAAATGAAATCTTAGAAACAATGAACTGTAGAAGATCAAGAGGGGGGATTCTTTACAGCACTGGACCACTGGTCAGTGGTCACTGACACAGGAATATAATAGTGGCAAATGTTCTTCAGCAGCTTCAGTCATACCATAGGTGATACTGAGTGTAAACATTTTGAACAAAAGACTTTCCACTTACTTCATGTTTAAGAACAAAAAGGTGTTAATTCCATGTGTTTATAATAAATAAGGAAAAATGTTTAAGTTTAATTGCTCTAGCTGGTTTAATAGGGTGTTGGTCAGTTAAATAATAAAGGACCAGTACTATTTGTCCAGTGGTGGGCAACAGGTATAAACTTTCTTATTTTTGCACCCTATATGCACAGAGCTTGTAACAGTAAAATTTAGTGGTCAAAATAACTTTTACCTATTTTGCAAGTATAGCTACTGTATATATGAAATAAATGTTTAAAACTTATTGGGTTTGGTTAACATTGTAACTGGTTTGCAAAAACGTTTTGTAGTCAGTGGCAAAACACAGTCAGGTTCATGGGGTATGCAATACATAAATGATGCAATTGCTTAAATGTATATCAACAACAACTGCTTAAATGTACAATATGTTCTCCTATTAGACGGTGGATGGTTTATATCTAAATTGATCTACATTACGAATTTGGTACATATTTCCAACAGTTGTTGCTGTTTGTCAAACATTGTTGCAATTTATCATCTACACATCAATTTGATCTTTTGACTTGACATATTAAAATATTTGTGAGTAATTGTAGTTATAAATCTCAATCTATTTAGTATAGCACTTCATAAGACACTATAAATAATGCTTTTATTAAATGAAATGTATGCAAACGACCTTTGATACTCTAGCAAATACAGGTGGTTTTGAAAATTTCAGAAAGATAGTTTAGGTACTGCAGTAATATTATATCATTCAATTACAACACATATACACTTGAATAATAGTTTTAGGAGGTATTTATTATCAGTTTGTTTTTTGTTTTTTTAAATCCAGTAATACAACAAGACTCAAATATAGTTCCACTGTTACAAACAAGTGAATAAAAAACATCTGAGTTTCATAAGTCTCCATCAGGTATCACGCAAGCTGTGTCTCTCATGTCCAAATACACGTACAATCCAAACAAATTATTTACTAAAATAAGAAGAAAAGAACAAAATCAAATTAACAACTTACAGCTTCAACAACTTGTCAAGTGTTCAACTTTAGCCAAGGTTAATGACACAAATAAATCTTGTTCAATGACTTCAAATTATCACAATTCAACTATTGGAGTAAGAACGTTACTAGAAAAAGGTAAACAAACACATAAAGATGGAATTCTGCGTAATTGGTATCTTTACCCATTGTGAACTGAACCAGACTGAAATATTTCATCAATTGAATTGGACTGACGTCTGAGACTACTGATCGAGTGGGCCTTGTGCGCATATTATAATATCCTTAAAATATTCTTAAAAACAAGAGCACGCTTTACACACCGTGCAATTATCAATTAAAAATATGTAACTGATGTGAAATGATTAATAAAAAACACTTCATAAAAGTTCTCTGTAATTTGAAGTATGTATTCCGAGATACCGTACCCGACTCATTGAGGAGTGGGCAGATCATCGCTCAAAAGTTGCTAAATTCCACGCGAAAAACGTGTTCGTATGCCTTCTAACCGCAAGTAAATTGGTCGCTTACCTTTCATTTGTAAAATATCAAAGTTAAATGGAAATCGTCCAAAAAGCTTTCCAGCTAGAGCCGTTTTGGTGACTCGACTTCGTTTTCCGCCATGTTGTTCCTTGTTGATCCGCTGGAGTTTACTTGCTTTCAACATGGCGGCGTGTGACATGCGCACTAAAAACGTGAGGACACTTCGTACCCCTGAGTGGGCCTTCTGCTCAGTATTTATTCTGTGGTTGAAGCCATCGTTTTTACTGTTAGCGGAAGTAATTAATAACTATCATGTATTATGCATACGCTTTGTAATGTATAAATAGAGCCATGTGTGTAAGTAGAGTCAGGGCAATTAAAGTTAAGATCTTGAGAGTACAACATGGTGTCAGGAGTAGGATTAAAAAAGATTTTGAACTACCCAAAGAAGGAAGACTAGTTGAAGAATTACGAGCCTGATTCAGGAGTAGACGAAGAGATACAGCGTGAGTGGAAAACCCGTCGCAACATAGCCAGTCGCAACGCCGTGAAAATAATTCAAAACCAGGAAGATTGACGAGGAAACAAAAGGAGAATATTTACGACAGCTAAGTACAACCATTTACTACAGTTAATATATATTAAAGACGATGTGAAGCCGTGGAAATGCGATATAAACTGTTGGTGAATCTAAACATTATCCTGGTTATATACAGGTTGTGTTTAATTGCTAGAATGGCCTCGGCTGGGTTTTCGCCACCGAGTATGAACTGGGAAGCCCCAAATGTTGCAGAAGAATTCAGGCGTTTCAAACAATATTGTGAACTCGTCTTCGAGGGCCCGTTCTCTGACAAAGCAGAGAAAGAGAAAATATCGTTCATTTTGTTGTGGATTGGTGGGCCCGGGGTAGATATATATAATAGTTGGTCCTGGGAAGATGAAGATAAGAAGAAGAAACCCGAAGAGATCTTAGGAAGGTTCGAACAGCACCTTGCCCCGCAAGTTAATTTTCGTATAGCGATGTATCAATTACAGCAATATCGACAAAAACCCGACGAGTCCCTCGATGATTAGGTAACGAGATGTCGAAATCAGGCGACAAAATGCAAATTCAGAGATGTGAAAGAGCTAGGAGAGCGGTTAATAGAACAATTGATAATAGGAACTAAACACTGAAGAGTACAGGGGAAATTGCTCGAAAACAATGAAAGCCTTAGTTTGGATGACGCTATTGATATTGCTAGGAATTATGAAATAACACACTCGAATTTAGAACAATTGTTGGTCCCAGTTGATCAGAATATCAACTTAATCAATAATAGGGATGACAAACAAGCTAGGAAAATTTGCAATAGCTGTGGAAAAGTACACCCTGATAACTTGGAGAATAAGTGTCCTGCGTGGGGAACAACTTGCAATCGATGTGGTAAGCCAAACCACTGGGCCAGAATGTGTCGATCTAGAAGTCGGGATAACCCAACGCAGTATGGAAGGGAGGGCAGTAAGGTCCCAAATCAGCCTAACTTTAAGAAATGGCAAGGAAATAAACGAAGTTCAAAACTTTATGAAATATCTAAGAAATTAGATGACGAATCCGATGATGAGTTTGAAACCATAACATTTGAGTCTATTATAGTAGGAAACATCGGGCAGCAAGACGGGGGAAGTCGGAAAGATGAAGTTCACGTTACAGTCAATGTTGAAGTACAACGCAATGATAAACTCAACACTAAATTAAGGGCGAAGGTAGATACGGGAGCCGAGGGAAATGTTCTACCAATGAGACTGTATCGCCAGATGTACCCTTATAACGTTGGTGCAGATGGCAACCCACGACCGGGTGCACTCAAGTAAGCAAATACCATACTAACCGCATATGGTGGATCACGTTTAAAGCAATATGGCACTCTTAGAATACCCTGTGAATATCAAGGAAAGAAAACCAGTGCAACTTTCTACGTTACAGAAGCAAATGGGCCAGCAATTCTTGGGTTACCTACGGTGCTAGAATTGAAGTTAGTAACGGTAAACTGCAACGTAGAGAAGCAATGTCAGCCAGATGGAAAAGATCAAAACGAAGAAGAGCAGTCGACAAGTAACAAGAAGGCTAACGTTAACGTTATAAAGAATAAAGATGATCTTCTGTCGCAATATCCAGCTTGTTTCAATGGGATTGGAAAGTTTAATGGCAAGTATCATATCACCATAGATCCAACAGTCAGCCCTGTTATCCATCCACCAAGACGTGTCCCAATAGCTCTGAAAGATGATATCAAGAAAGAATTAGATGAAATGGTCTCGCAAGGGATAATCGCAAAGGTGAAAGAGGGAGAACCAACAGCATGGGTCAACAGCCTTGTATATCGAAGAAAGCCTAATGGTAGACTTAGACTATGCCTTGACCCTAAAGATTTGAACAGAGCAATCCAGAGAGAGCATCATGTTATTCCAACACTAGAAGAAATCCTTCCAAAGCTAAGCGGTGCGAAAGTATTCTCGATAATCGATGCTAAGTGTGGGTATTGGAACGTCCAACTAGATGAAGAATCGACATACCTTACGACGTTCAATTCACCTTTTGGGAGATATCGGTTTCTTCGCATGCCTTTCGGGTTAAAAATGTCTCAAGACATATTCCAATCCAAGATCGACCAAACATTTGAAGGATGCGAGGGAGTCATCGGAATTGCAGATGACATCGTTGTTGCAGGGAAATCAGATGAAGAGTACGATAGCCGATTACATGAAGTAATGAACAGATGCAGGAGCACCGGGCTGAAGTTAAATCCAGAGAAGTGCAAAATTAAACAACAGAAAATTAAATTCTACGGTGTTGTATGCGGTCAAGAGGGAGTACAGCCAGATCCATCCAAAGTATCAGCCTTGAAGGGAATGGCCCCTCCCAGCAATAAAAAGGAATTACAAGCATTTCTGGGTTTAGCGACCTATATGGGTCCATTTATTCCAGCCTTGAGCAGTTTAACTACTTCATTACGAGATTTGCTAAAGGAAACGAGTGAATTCCAGTGGTTGCCAGAGCATCAAGAAGCATTCGAGAAGATCAGAAAGGAAATCAGCGAAGAAGTAACCTTAAGCTACTTCAACCCAGATAAGGACGTAGTTCTACAAGTCGATGCCTCCATGAAGGGCCTAGGAGCCTGTCTGCTTCAGGACAACAAACCAGTAGCTTTCGCAAGTAAGGCCCTAACAAGTGTAGAAGCAAGATACGCCAACATAGAGAGAGAGCTGTTAGCAGTTGTTTATGGATGTGAACGGTTCCATACATATCTTTACGGCCGTAGTTTTAAAGTGGAATCAGATCATAAGCCATTAGAGTCCATCCACCTGAAGAATCTTATTGCAGCACCTCCTAGGCTCCAGAGAATGCTGCTTCGTTTACAACCTTATAATCTTGTAATAAAGTATCGCCCAGGCAAAGAGGTGACGGTTGCAGATGCATTATCAAGATTATCACCAGAAGACATGAATCCTGTCGAAGACATGAACGTGGAGATACATGACATCGCCCCGTGTGTTACAGACACGATGATGAGGCGGATTGAAGAAGAAACTGCCAAGGATCCAGAGCTAACAGCTCTAAAGGAGGTAATACATGTAGGATGACCTACCGAGATTAAGGAGGTGACAGGTCTCCTCAGACCTTATTGGAACTATCGAGATGAACTGTCTTTTAGTGATGGTGTTTTGCTGAAAGGTTCCAGAATTATAATTCCACAAGTCTTACAGAAAGAAATATTATCCAAGCTACATGCGGCACATCAGGGAATGGACATCTGAATATATGCCTGTACACTTTCTATTAAAAAAAACAGGTTCTTGACTCAATCATACAGTCCCTCTCATTTGAAGCTCAGGCAAGAAAGTGTTGGAGCATTCTGGTCCAGTGGTGAATCTAAGAACATTTAGAAATAAGTTCAATTCCACCTGCAGACCAAGTAAAGAGGAAATCACCAATGCCATGCATGAGCTTGAGGAGGTGGGTTTGGGTAAATGTGTGCAGCATGCAAATGCAATTGCTTTCCTGAAACAGACTCCAACAGAAGTCAATGAGGAAAAGTTGCTGCCATATCTCGTGTCCATTCCAGCATACAAAACATCATTTTGCAGGAAGAATTTCGACCTGCAGAATCAAGTAAGAGATTCTTTGCTATCCAGAGATGAACTTGGAGAGGCCATCAAAGACTATCTGAATGAGCAAGGTATTTAATTTTTGTTGTCTGTTGTCTACTTGTTAACATCAAACATTTAGTATTATTTATACAGTGCTATTACTGATGATAATTATTGTTAAACTTGTGTTAGTTCACCACACAAAATGATATAAGCAAGTAAACATGTATTGTTTATGTAATTAGGCCACACTGGTCAAGCCACATTTATTTTACCTCCAAAATGCTGAGTACTATAAATAAGAAATGTGCTAGCTTTCATTTCATACATCTGTTTTAGTTATAATTATTAATAGCAGGCCAGCACGTTTTTCATTACATGTATTCTTACTAACTTTTAAAATGCCTAGATGACTTTGCAGTATATATATACAAGTTATATGTAACTGACGAAGTACTGTACCTGCATGTATTCAACTTTTCTATATTCCAAAGCATATAATTATATGCAGTACTAGACGTATGTACTATACATTCACATTAACTCTATCAACCTAAAACGTATGTTGTCATGGACCTACATGTAGTGTAATCAATGACTTTAAAATACTATATATTTATAGTAATAATTAAGTTAATAAACACTATATATCTGGTTGACATTTCTTGTTAACAGGTTTATGGCACTTGACTATATATGCCTAAGAATACAATTTTGTTCAAAAGAAATATACAGTAAATATCTGATTTTTCTATCCTTTAATTGTACCATATATATATGCATATGTTGATCCCACCTTTACTTCTTTTTAAATATAGCTTTTACATCATCTCAACACTCATTACAGTGTTTAACCCTTTCACTCCCAACTTTCTGGGAGCTCTCTCATTGACGAGTAAAATGATCTGGTGTTAGACAGAGTACAATAATAAAGTACGGAAAATTCTGTATTTGGGAGTAAGGGTTAACTTGAATGAAGAATGACACGTTTAAGTGGACATATTTTGACCACATACTGGGAGTTTATGGCTTACTGGCTACTGATACTGGTACTAGTAGTTGCATGCCCACTCAGTCATATATAGTTGTCTTTATTCTCAAATTTGCATACAATAACTGTGCATATTTAATTAATTGCTTTCTATTTTGCCAAATTGTGGAATTATTCATCATATACTCACTGTATCCCACTTTTCATGTGATGATTTCTTTTCCCTCATCAGCTTTGTAATAATTTTTGCTTTGTCTCTTTCATAAATATTAATTTCCTAAAATATATAATTACAAATTTTAGACCAAGTGAAAATCCAGTAAAAATCAAAGGGCTACAGTAGTTGACACAGGAAAATATAAATGTAATAATATCGCATAAAAGGCAATTGTTTGGTAAATTCACATATTTAATTACCTAATTATATATCTATCAACTACTTCAAATGTAAACTATATAGATGCTCTGTACATCTGAGGCCAAGTAACTACAGTGGTAAAAAAAATTTCGATTGTTGGAGTTATAAACGCAGCTTGGAGAACTTTTGCAAGGTTAAATTTCCTTGACGAGTATAAGAAATCTTCGAGCGTTTTATATATAGCCGAAGTAAAATACATAAAACGTATACGTATGCCACCTAGGAAGAGTTTCAAACCTCATTATACAAAAATTAAGGCGCCAACCGGATATTTTTTACCTTGAAACTTCTCAAATTTGTAAACAGAGAATGGAGTGACTTGCATGAGTGATCAAAATAGCGAAGCAAAAATAAACTTACCGTCTAAAACCTCTCAGATATGTTAGAATGTAAATACTGTAAATAATTTTTACGCCTTTGAAAACAAAATTTTCAGTATTAATAGGAATACAGTCAACACACACAGGTTCAGTGCAAATCTTTAGAATAACGCCATCTGATTGGTCGACATAACCACGTGTTAGTAATTATTTTTTTACTCTCAAACCGGATGTTCTCTTGCACGCGACTTTGCAATATACACGAACAACATTGCAAATTCATTGGGTCAATATTAGCGCTCATTATTCACAAGTTGACAGTTAATAGCAAATTATTCCGTGTTCACGCCTGAAATCCTGAATTGCTATGTCGGACGGTCGGACGTTTATTCTCAAACCGCCTCGAAGAATGTTCCAATTATTTATAACATCATATCTGCGAGATAGGTGTGCGAGGAATTTCAAAGCGCTTCACATAAGTGAAAATATCATCTTAGAGCTTCAACGACGGGTTCGCACACTTTACTCTCTGAAGTATTAATTTTTTCCCGAGTCCTTTGTCGGGTAATTCACAAAAAAGCTCGCATACATATCCACGTCTGGCGATTCAGGATATTTTCGTGTATGCCACTTTGGCAAGCTGCTTTGAATGTATAAACGCAAAAACTAACCCTAATAAAGAGCATCGTAATTTTATACTTGCTGATCAGTGATTGCTGGCATAGCCGGTTCCATTTGCTAAAGAGACTCTAAAAGCTATTATTCAATAATTTCGGTATATAATTGATTTATATCGAATAAACAAAATATTGAAACACGTTTTTGAAACACGCGTTTCCAAAGCATTGGCAAATGTAATACGACACCTACACGAAATCTAGACATGCAAACAGTTCAACACATTCATATTTTGAATTATTCAGTGTTATTACTTCCGTTTGTAGTTGCGTTGTTGGACTATACTATAAGCAGCAAGCTGTTACTTAAAAGTAAATAGTATATACGTTTTTTAATGTACTGTGGCGTTTATTTCTTGTATCTCTTCAGGTCAAGGTTCTTTATGTATTTATAAATGCACTGATGTAAACTCCCGTGTCTTTCGCAACACAACCATTCTCTCTTCAAGAACAAACCTTCTTTGCGTTTGTTATCCATATTTGGAGGTGTTAGGTAAACGTTTCACTGCGATTCATTGACACAACAACCCTGGTTCCGAAATCACTTCGTCCAAAAACGAGGCATCTTTCTTTATAGGCTAGCTCTAATCTAGTGTGAACTAATGTGGACCTGTAATGTGGACTAGTGTGGACCTGGGGACTAGTGTGTGTGGACCTGTGGACCAGGACTAGTATGGACTGTGGAGTAGTGTGGACTGTGGGCCAGTGTGGACTTGTGGATTAGTGTGGACCTGTGGACTAGTGTGTGTGGACCTGTGGACCAGGACTAGTGTGGACTGTGGAGTAGTGTGGACTGTAGTGTGGACCTGTGGACTTTTGGGCGCGATGTTCAATTATATGGTTCAATGAGGTGAGCGCATATCAAGAGTAGACTGATAGTTATTGATGATGTTATTGATTATGTAAGTTATTTAGTATTTCGCAAAATAACGTAAAATAGTGACTCAAGCTGAGTTATGATATTTAAAAGTGAAGGAATTATGGGGAATGCTATCTCGTTATTACGATGCACGAAAGGCTTAAACGTTGTGACGTAAACTGTGCTCCGGTACGTACAGAAACAACCCATTTGTGCCAAGTCGATTTTTGTTTCTTCTGTGCTTTCAAATAATGTCTGGACAGAGTTTCACTTTCATCTGCAAGGCTGTCAGTGTCATCTGGCAAATCATCCACTTCAGATATATTATGTTGGTCGCCGTTCTGCTGAATAGTTATAGCTTCTCCTTCATCACGAAGGTGGGTAACATTACAAACATCAACTTCTCTTGAACCATCCTCAAAAATGAATGTTGACTTTAACTTGTGATACACTTCTTTTTCGTTTCCTGGTATGGAATTTAACAACATTTTACAAATTATATAAAGCTTAAAATAAATACTGCGTAAATATTTATATGTTAATAAAATTAAAATATAAAATTTTCATTGCAAATGTACCCTACATGTGTACATGTACAACAGACATATATAAACGCAGTCTATACTGGCCAAGATCAACGCTATATTATTTAATACTCAACATTAGACACCTTTTTGTTCATTTAAAATAACAGTATATTATAACTATAACATACCTTTCCATACCGAATTATTGAATCTGCCAGACTGAAAATACGAAAATATTATTTTGAACGACTAACAGCCGGTATTTCGCGGCCTATTTTCATCGACTATTTATTGGGAACGGACGAATCGGGTGGAAAGCTACTAACCGTTTACAAAAATTTTCGTCAGCGGCTTCTAAATAAGGTGCTATAAAGTATTTCATGTTATGTGATATAGAGTACTATATATTACCATTTCCGCGGGTTTTTCAATATATCAGAGCGGAATTGATTTATGGCTCTTCTAGTATGTCCGACAATATTTCGTGGCAAGAGCAATTAAAAACTAGTTACCAAGTACGTATTTCAGGACATCCATCCCTATTCCGCTATATCTATGAACAATGGGGGGTGGAACGTGTCTTCATGTAGAGATACCCCACAATGTGTTATTAAAATGGCGCCAACTAAAGGACACAATAATAAACCTTTCTTACCTGGAACTACTGCGAGTAAGTACTGCGCACTTGCCTTTTTCTGTAAAGCCTACACTGAAAGGATCGAAGATTGCCTAAGGATCTTAACATCGAAGGTATACAAACAGAGCCAAGGGTTGCGAGGACTCACGAGGACCAACTTTCTTAACAAGACATGGTCTGTTCGAGTGTATCAATATGAGCTTGTAAATCCGAGCAGTCAACTCAACTGGAGAAATACAAAGAGGAAAAAAATTAACTGAAACGACAACTCCAAGAACTTGACAGCAGGTGCAAGGAACTCCTGCAAGGATTTTTAAACCAAAATTGTGGCATCGAAAATCTTGAGATCGGCCTCTTCATCCAGTGAGAAAACGTAAGAAAAGCAGAAAAATCAAGGAACTGAAAACTAGGGCTGAAAGAGCACTGTGCTTTTTAGAGTCGTTTGGACTAACACTTGCCTCAGTGAAGGTCAAAAATGTGAAAGGTAACATGACCGAACTGGATTATACTACAAATGACAGTACCGGCAAGGCTTTTCATCAACTATACCAGATCAGGACAAGGACACTGTCCGGGCCCTCCTTTTCCTCGCCAATTATTTTGCATTATGGCATGGTCACCATGGTCATCAGAATATATATTGCTTCATTAAGAACTTGTCATTATTTATGGGGTATACTTTGCCCGGAAAATGATGAAATGCTATTTAGCAAATTTCATGATCCTTTCTGTCAAATCAATTGAAATTTTATGACCTGTTAAAACATTCATGAAAAATAAATAAATATATATACATATACATATATATATATCCTGATTATATATTATGATTATATATATATTGATTGTAAGGTTTTCCCTGGGTCAAAATTTCTCTAAAAGTATATTTCAAAAGCTTATTAATTTTATAAGGAACGTCTGATAACGTTATGTCAACGTAGTATTAATACAACCTTAAACGAGACCGTTCTCACAACCTACGTGTAACGTTGTGTAACTTGATCTATTGTGGACTAGAGAAAAACAATGTTGTGGCAAAGTTAGGTCCGACCTAACCAAACCACAACCTACAATCCTGGACAAAAGTGCTTGGGACACTATGCGAAAATCGGAAAAGTGGCCCAACAATCTTGTCCAGGATTGTCTGAAAATGACGAGTTTATGATTTTTCAATAAAACACAGCTTTTTAACTTTGTAACATTGCAAAATATATACAGTTTAATAAAAGAGCCCCCATCTCTGCTCCCCCTTACCCCCTCAATGGGGAAGGGATCACTGGAGCAGAGTCTCTGCAGAGTTCCCACACGCACCGGTACCACCCGCACGAGAGCTCTATTTAATTTGCATATTCACCAAACCTTCTATACCCCACAAACAATTTGTTGTTCATGCATGTGGGAGCGTATTTATGTCATTTTCGAGCAAACTGCGCAGAATCGCCGCCCCCAAATTGTTTTTTTCTTCGATTTTGTTTAATTCGTCATTTTCAGACAATCCTGGACAAAAGTGCTTGGGACACTATGCGAAAATCGGCAAAATCGGCAAAGTGGCCCAACAATTTTGTCCAGGATTGTAGATACAACGTTACGATTACGTTGTGTGCTAGCTGGGAGGGTTAGTTTTCACTGCATGTTTCGGAAACATATCGGAAACATACATTGTTATTGATATATATATATATATATGTATATTCAAACAAACAAAGTGTTGTTCGCGAAATATCCAAAAGTGCTCAATACCGTAAAGATAGAGCGAATATACTATAAGTGGGCTTACCTCAAATGTTGATGGTCGCTACTGTGTCAGTTTCACGCTGGAGAGGCGGCTCCAGCGTAAACTGACAGTAGCGACCATCAACATTTGAGGTAAGCCCACTTATAGTATATTCGCTCTATCTTTACGGTATTGAGCACTTTTGGATATTTCGCGAACAACACTTTGTTTGTTTGAATATACATACATACATACATATATACAAACGTGCGATTTTTTTCACGGAATGTCGGAAAGTGCTCAATACCATAAAGGTAGAGCGAATATAGTATAATTTAAGTGGGCTTACCTCAAAATGTTGAGTGTCACAACTGTCAGTTTCACGCGGGGCGATCTTCAGTGAAACTGACAGTTGCGACACTCAACATTTTGAAACTGACAGTTGCGACACTCAACATTTTGAGGTAAGCCCACTTAAACTAAACTATACTATACTATATATATATATATATATATCGTCTCTTAGAAACTAATACCTATTGTAGTAATCGCTTATTATTTAATAGCAACTATTTTTGAGTGGTGTGTTACTACTTATAAGAAAAAATCTTGAAAGTTTCTTGCAAGGAATTGTTTGGTGAAATAAATGAGCTTGTGGAAAAAGGTGAAATTGAAGTGGATGGCCACACGATTCCTCTGGAATTTTTTCCATCTGGTGATTACAAGGTAAATATAATAAATATAAACCTCACCAGTAGGAAGAGGAGTTGCACAATACATATATTGCACAATACTCCTCAAAGAATAATTTGTCTCAAAAGTATTTAACTTAGAAAAGCTGTAGCGAGCCACCTTAGGACATTAAAAATGTTCTCCACCATCCCTGTTAATGTTGTATTTACATACCTTTCACTCAATACAATATCATATTATTGATTATTGTTTATTCAAAATATTTTCCCGTTTCATAACAAGCAATGACTGACTAAATTTGGAAAGAAACGTCATTTGTGCAATAATTGAAAAAAATATTGCAGGATTGACGTCATTGATGCAATAACTAAGAAATTATTGAACGATTGACGTCATCATAACCGCCACACGAAATGGTTTCCCAACAGGGATTATTCATTAAAAAGCTTTCTTAAATGACTGAATTAAGCTTACTGTACTTTGAAAATATTTTGAATATTTTAGCATTAATTGTTAAATGTAATTGGGCTGGCTCACCTTCATATAAACGTCCCCCTTAAGGTGGCTCCATACAGTTTCTTGAAAAATGGAAAATACAAGTTTGAGAGTCCAAAACATGCGATTAAACAATCCGGAAAAATAATAAAACTAAATGTTATGCATAGTTAAACAGTCTGACAATCAAAAACTGTTACCAAATAAATAGCAACAGTTGTTGCCAGAAAAGTACAATAAATTGTATGCAAATTCTCAATAAGCATTCCCATCTCTAATTCTCTCTAGTACTTTGGCCAATGGAAACTGTTTATACAATGCATGTTCTCTTGCACTTGTTGGAAATGAACGTCTTTCCATGTATCTTCGCTGCCTCACAAGCATAGAATTATACACTAATGCTGCATTCTATGCCAACCATCCTGTGATTGAATAAAAAGGGGGCATTTTTTACAATGCGAAATGCCTTTGCTATGTGTTTGTCCGATACTGCCCTTACCACTTTTGAAGAAGATTGTCATCAAGCAGCAGTAATTTCTGGAGCTAATTCTAATGCCCGAAATTATGAGTTTTCATCTATGATGTGTATGCTGGCACTATCCAGTGTTGTCAACTGCCCTATAGAATCCTACTTTCCAATTACAAATGATCTTGGTACACCAGAAGAATGGGATTCCTTAGCAAAAATGTTCAACTGTTCCATTAATCCACGGCAAATTGGTGACCCAGAGTCTGCAGAACACCTTCATATTTTTCGTTGTGCTGCAATTACTCAAAATTATCTAGTAGACTGAAAAATCTCTGACAGGAAAAATCATTACGTTGCCCTTTGTCAACCAGCTGCTGCAATTTTACCAGGTCAGTGCCATTTTAAACCAGTTCTTCCAAACGATATTACCATTTCAGTTTCAGTTCCAGATGTAGGTGCCGGTGGTGTGTCTAAACTAATTAAATTAACCTCTACAGATAAAGTCCCAGCAGCAACGTTGAAACAACCTTGTGTGAGTGGCAAGAGAAAACAACTGAGTTTGGACACATTTTTCCCCAAAAAGAGGATCACTGAAGTGGAAGACACTGGCCAGGCAACAACTTCACAAATAGATGGAACTGAACCCAGTTCCAGCAAGGGCAATGTAACTAACCCCCTGTTAAAATGCCCAAGTCAATCAGCTATGCCAGATGACATAGGGAGTTATGTAAATCCTGATGTTCTCACTGATCAAGAGAAATACCACCTTCTTTGTAATGCTTGGAAGCCTGAACCAGCTTATTCTTTTTGTGTCAATGACAAAAATGGTCTAAGATTCCAGTACAACTGGTTAATTATGTATCCTTGGTTGAGGTATTCTCCAGTTGCAAATGGTGCTTTCTGCATTAATTGTTTTCTTTTTGGTGGTGAGAGTACCCACAATGCAACCAAGCTGCAAAGATTGATGAAGACTCCACTAATGGCATCTGCATCCGCCTTGCAGAAAATTACCAAACATGCTGAGAATTCTCAAGTTCATAAAACTGCAACTGTTGGAGCTTCGCAATTTAAACTGGTGATGGAACAAAAGGTCACACCAATTGATGTGCAGCTGGATAGCATTACACGCAAGCAGATTGAGAAAAACACAGAGAGATTCCGACCAATGATTGATGCTCTTATTGTCTGTGCCAGGCAGGGTCTTGGAACACGGGGACATCGGGATGATTTTCATTATTTTTCTGATAACAGTTCAAAATCAAATCCAGGCAATTTCATTGACATGGTTAAGTATGGTGCAAGATGTGCCAATTCAAGTGATGAACTACTCAAAAATTGTCCAAAGAATGCCACATATTTATCTAAGACTACCCAAAACCAGATAATTCACATATGTGGCGAAATGGTTACTGAACAAATTGTAGCAGAGATAAAAGACGCAAAGTTCTTTTCAATATTGGCTGACGAGGCAACGGATTGCTCTAACACAGAGCAAATGGCTGTGGTTGTTCGGTTTGTGGATAGGACTCTAACCATCCAGAACCGAAATAATTAATTTTATATGCTAGCATCATTACCACCAATACTTCCATTTGCAAGCCACCATTATTAGGCTTGCGATTATTTTCACGTTTGTTTACGTTCGGAAGTTGCAAGTTTCATCTGAAAACGTTGAACATTTAAAAACAAATCAATGAACTTGCGGCGTCATATTTTGACAGGTTTCTTTGAAATGACGCCGCAAGTTGATTGATTTGTTTTTAAATTTCAACGTTTTCTGGTGAAATTTGCAAATACGTGTTTATTTTGGTCGACAGTTATGTTCTGAGAGAGATTATATTGATGATAGAATGGACGAACTGGCGAAAAGTCAACAGCGTTTGGGTGCGAAGAAATTGGGACTTTTGTTGGTGTCGATATTGTTATTGTATAATATTCCGAGCTGATTGCGATTTATATTGTCTGGAACGGCAGCAAGTCGTTTCGACGGAGAACTCGTGTGAGTACTCGCACAATCGATTTCTCTTTTTTTTTACATTGAGAGTGGCATGGAAGTGTTGAATGATATAAATCGTAGAGGTTGGCCTCGACTTTTCGCAGATTTATTACACCGCGGCGTTTTTTAAGCTCCTCGACACAAGATTTGCAAATATATGGTGACTTCGAATGAACTATAAATTCAAGCGTAGCTAATTCTTCTTTCACTTTAAATGCACCTTTACCATCAACCAGGTTTTTGTCGTTCTGCTTCAAAATTTCACAAGAGCAGAGAATACATGTTGCCATTTCAAAGTAGGATATCGTGGATGGACAAAGGAAGACAATATAGACAGGGAAAACCCGCTATAGCACTTCCTGATGATCAGAAATCTGACGAATGAAATATCGGCTACTTTAAATTATCCTTTGTCAACCAATGACATATTAGTCCTTAAAATCCGGTGACGACTCACGTGACCCGAACACGATTGCGAACGCCGTTTCGCAGACCTCCGTTTCCGGATGTCAGGAGGGGAAAGGAGCGTCTGCACGCAGGCTAATTAAACGCCGAGGGAAACAGTGTGTTTTGTTATATATCCAGTGTCAAAAAGCAACCAAAATGTTGAAGTAAACATATCAATTGACAGTAAAATTGTTCAGTAGGCCAGAGGGAACGAGATAGTTGAGACACGCTTCAAGGTTTTTGATCATTTTATTCAAAACAAAGAAATATGATCACAATGAAGAAACATTCATCAATATTATAAAGCAAAACAAGGCAAAGGAAGTCAGTGGTAAAACATACATGACGCCAATTTTAAAGTTAAAAGTAACATTACAATTTTGAAAAGCCCCCGACTGAAATGACCACAGTTTCGTTGTTCATAATATTTTCCTGTGTATAATTTGGAGAACTGGCGACCCAGGCAGTGAAGATAAAGGCAACGGTGAACCAGTAATTTAATCAATCGCCAGCAAGTATTCTTGTGAAGACACTTCAGATAAATTGTTCTCTTGATAGGAGAACAAAACTTTAGTTGGTGGTTCACTTTGCGAATGTTTATCCCGTGAAACCAGAACAGAATCTGTACGAAAACCACACACAGAGCTCAGTGCATCTGATATGTCTCGCTGCTTATCTTCCGACAGTCGTCGAGAGTAGGAGCTAATGCTTGCTTCCGATTTGTGACCAGAGACTCATGATGTGTCTTGCCTCAAAATTACTATGGTCGAGTAAGGTCACAGCTGTAGCTCGAATGCTATGATTTGTATATTCCATGGATATGTTGGATGATTTGGAGAGATCTTTCATGAATGACCCGAGCGTGTTTTCCCCCAGTGGAGCCTTGTTATACCAAACGTTGTCAGTTTCTTTCGGCGAGTCTTTTCGTCGCTGACAAAGAAAATCCAAATCTGGATTCAACTTTGAAAGATAAAGCTCGAATGATTTCACTGGGCATAACTGACTTCCTACCATTTCATACATTCTTGCATCCGAGACTGAATCATGAGGACTATCGTTTTCGCGTTGATTTTTGTCAAGTTCATCCACTGCTTGATGAACATATCTTCTTCGTTGCGACTCGACAGCAATAACAAAACTACACTTTTTGTGATATCGCAAGTTTTCGCGGCCCCGTCGCACGAGAAAGAAGATAATGTCAAAAAGACATTTCTTCTGTAATCCTTTTGGTGTGGATATGTTGAAGGAGGAATAAAGTTTGTCTAGGTCTTGGGATGTAATTTCTGGATAGTGATTCACTTTCCCTTTGCCCATCTTTGTTTAATTCAACTGCCGCAGCAAGAAATGCTTCGTTCGAAGAGGAAAAGTCATTGTCACTTATAATATCAATCTGTTTTTCAGTTTGAAGATATCTAGCAATACCATATCGAAGTGAATGAAGAGTATTTTTGCTGTAAAATGAACCATCCTTTTTCGTGTGTTAGCGTAGAACGACCTTAGTAATCCACTCAGTTTTGACTTGCTATGGCAATGTTCTTCAACACTTTCAAAGACCCTTCTCGCTGCAATACTCCTCCAACAATTTCAGTGCAAGTCTTGTAGAGTTATTTGTTGATGCAGAATTTTTTTATTGGCGTAGACGTTCAATGTCTTCTTCTGAACGAGATCCAAACGTAGCTCCGGACATAGTTAAATTGTGAAAACTGAAAAGTCAATAAAAAACAGGGGCGCTGGACGCCGGTTGATGTAATTCAGGGGCTTGACCATCTACTTCCGGTTTTGATATGGGAAAAATAAATGTAGTGTTACCCGCTGCCATGGGTTATGCGGGAAACAACACGAGTTTCGGACCGCCACGCGAGGACCGCTCGTCCAATCAGAGAGCTATAAAAACGACTTTGACACTTGATATGTAACAACATAATTTGTTTCAGGGCTTTGATGAGTTATATCAGATATTTTCAGCATGGGAGCCTTCGCAACCACAAATAGATTCATTCTTTCAGAAGGTACAAGTACAATTTTCTTCTTTTCTACTCATGCTACTTGATGTTTTAAGATCATCTACAATTTTATTTTGGTTAAACAAACATGATTAGATATTGATTAATTTACACAGGCAACAGAATGGGTGAGACTGTTCCTGTCACTTGGTGGCAAGCTTCCGGGGTATGAAAAGGCCCATACATGCATATTTTGATTTATCATGTCCCCAAATTCCTAATAATAATAGATTATCATAATTTCTAGATACAGTACGATATATCTATCACAATAAAAGTAACAGGCATGATGCCTGCAAGAAGGCAGTCTTGGCATTAAAAAGAATTGATAATCTTCAAGAGTTTGAAAGAAATCCAAATCAATACAAGAAAAGAAACAATTTGTACTGGACATGTAATATATTTGGGGAAGAGACCCCGTCTATGTGTTGAAGCAAGGGAGGATGACGAAGTACAACTGACGCAATCTGTTGTTGATGGAATGAGTGTCAATGAACATTCAAACAAGAGTTAGGAGACTTGACAAGCACAAACAAATTTTGAAGAATGCTATTGCCATTAATGCAGATATTAACTGATTCACTGTAACAAAACAATTTAGACTAAACTTGAACCCCATTATTTGTTAAACTATAAATTAAACTTTTTATGATACTTTTATGAATTGAAGGTTAGAGTTATATTGCAGAAAAGTTTTCTCATTAATATATACATAAAAATACAGTTGCCAATAACGTGTGTCTGTGATATCACAAATGTTTATATAAGTCATCAGTTGTTTATTGGAACAGTTTGAGTTTTAAAGTGTCTCTGCAATGCATGCTCTCCTTACAAAATAAATTTTGTTTTTTTCAATTGGTGCCCTTTGCGATTGATGAAGCTTCCCATTATGATTGTAAATGTAATGACCTGAAGTCCAGGTCAGAACAGGTTTTATCTTTAAATTCTACTGCTCTACCTTCACCATGGATGTCCAGGTAATACCACCATGTTTCAGTGAGAGTGATAAAACGACAAAAGTCATCCTTCTGGTAGCTCAGTTGGTATAGCATCGGACTAGTAAACCAAAGGTCGTGCCGGGCCAAGTAGAGTTTTCTCTACTTGTCTGGTAGGTTCGTCACTCGGATTAATATATCATACTCGACGAGGAGTGTTTCATTAAGATATTCAAATACCGAGAATTTTGCACTGATTTCCTTTGTGTTTTCCTAGTAAATTATTAACGGATAGGAATAGGAAAAAGCACAAGTGTAACAGGGGCGGATCTAGGAATTTTCCCCACTTAGTCAAACTATCTAGGGGGTTCCGGGCGCATGCCCCCCCGGAAAATTTTTGAAATTTGGGTCTCTGAAATGGCATTTCCCGCGTTCTGACAACACTTTTAATCAAAATTTCTGAAGTTTTAAAACATATTTTTAAGCACATTTTATACTTTTTTTGAAAAAGTGTCAAAATTGGATTTGGATTAGTGAATTATTGTAATAGTTTGTAAGTGCGTAATTATTTTTTTCTAAAAAGAAGGCAATACAACAAACAGTAGAGATATGTGATTATATTTAATTACTAACTCAAAAAATATATGGTTGTTTTGTCCTATGTCAGAGCTCATCAGCATGCCTTGGAGACACCAAAAACATATTCTTGCAGTCAGGGAATTCAACATGGACAGCCTGACCAACATACAAGTAAAGGTCTAGCTGAATTTAATGTTTTGCATAACCCGGCAGAGCAAGGGTAATGGGTCTACATCATCCCAGTCATCCTAATTAAGTCGCAACTAATCCAAGCCACTACCCACCATTACCAATCTATGTTACTATGAGCTGTCTGGTTTTCAGGTGCCAGATACTCACCTTTTACACATCTACCCAAGCAGACAATGTCTTGCTAAGGAATGCTTTTATTTATGACCATAATGTGACATGGACATAAAGGAGCTCAACTCTCAACATTATCTAAGTCATTACCGTACCTGTTTATATGATTTCAATTTTGTAGACTAATAGAAGTATATAAACATTGAATACTAGAATTAAGCAGATACCTGTATTGTATTTAAGCCAGATAATAAAATGTAAATAATAATTGTAATACAGCACATGTAGTTATTGGTTCATGTGGATATCAGCACTTAGTACTGTATCTACTGTACACATGTAAATTTATATTGAAAGAAGAAACCAATCATCATTTACTAATCAAGTTTATTATGACACCACATATAGTATAAATCATACAGGACCGCACATACAGTACATGACATGTTGTGTATATATATTATATACTGTAATAATTAATATTAAAGATACAGAAATTAGCAATGTATGAAAAGAGTGCTTTAACTGCCAGGTTGGCTGGCTAGGTTACAGTCTCACTCTCACAAAGATAAAATTAATCATATTACTGATATTAATAAACCATGAAATCTCCAAGCAAGATCAAATTTCCAGCATACACTAGTCCGTCCAACACACGTTTCATTGCAAAGCATCAATTCAACATGTTATAGATCAAATACAAGCAAACGTGAAGTCTAGTCCAAGAGTAAATCTATAAATTATCATAAAGACTATAATGATATTCAAATCATACAGTATAGTGAGGGTTTCTTACCTCAGACGACCTCAGAGCGCACACTGATTCACTGTATAAAATTATCGCAATTGATATTTCGATATACATCTTTTTCAATCCTCTGTAAAAGGTCATCTTCAGTGCATAAAGCACTTGATGAAAGTTTCACGAATATTTCATCATAAAGGTCTTGTAGATATCCTTGCTATTGAGTGTTGGGAATATAAAAGGACGCAGAATATGCGCATGGCCTCGTAGAACCACAGAAGCGATCGGTAACCATACTGATTACTCAGAAAGGCGCTTATCCTGCAAAATGACGTTTCAGCCTCTACACCAATCGTAAGTCATAATTAAAAAAAAGTTAACCAATCAGGAACGTTAAAAGATCTTAAAAAACCAACCAACTTCGTCAAAAAGTGACTAACTGCTTCCTTCGTCAAATTCATCAAGCCGAAAGAAATTATTTTTTATTTGCAGGATTTTATTTGTAAATTTTTGACAACGTGCAACGAACGAAAATTATATATTCACGTCAAAATTTTCACTTCGTCGCGCGACTTAGTTGACGTAGTCTAAATCCGCCCCTGTGTAACTTACACGCACCCGATTCTTGTCAAACATCTTTGGTGTTTCTGCTGACATCTGAGAGTGAGTAGCAGGAACTGATGGGGTATTGGGAATTGGTTGGGTCACTGGCGTGGTATTGGAAATACATATAGTTTGAGGTGCTGGTGGGTTTTTGAGGATGGATGGCCGGAGTCTTCGGAATAGATGGGGACTCGACAAATGGTGAAGTGTAAATAGGGTTGTTTGTAACAGATTTTTTGGTGGAGTTTCTATTTGGTTCACTGGTGGCAGGACATTCAACAATTTCAATGGTGCAAATTTCTTTACTTTTCAAACTTGATAGTTGATTTAACTTGTCGAGTACTTTTCGATTTGACATTGCATCAACTGGCATTCCAGGTAGATCTGTAAGAAATAGTTATCTAACTTTTTACTGATTTCAACAGAAGAAAATAAATTCATTCAGTATGTCAAGAAATAAAAGAAAAATGGCCACAATTATTTATACATATTAAATATCAGTGCTGTAGGTCTTGATACCGGTTTCGAGACCAAATTTTCTAAAACCTAGTTCTCGAATAATCGACTTTAAATGAAAGAATGTGTTTAGTGGTGTTATTGGCACGTGGCAGTTAGGCTCTTGGGACTGAATCTTCTTGCTGGCGCATTGCGCGTCAAAAGTTCTGTATTCGAGCTCGTACCGAGGGTCTTGTCTCCAATTCTCTTTCCCGTTTAAGTTACAGTATTGTATCGAGTCTTGAAACCACATTTGTCAGGTCTCATAATGACATGTCTCGGTCTTGATCTATTGGGTCTTGGTCTCACAGAAGGAGGTCTCGACCAGGGGCGGATCTTGGAATTTTGATACCTTAGTCAAAGTTGCTGTGGACCCATATTTCTAGGGGGGTCTGGTGGTATGTCCCCCGGAAAATTTTTGAAATTTGGATCTCTGAAATGGCATTTCCTGCATTCTGACAGCACATTTGAGCAAAATTCCAAATGTTTTAAAACCATGTTTTTTAATGGACATTTTAATCATTTTCAAGAAAAATTTTATCTAAATTGGACTTTGATATTTTCTTGTTGTCTTAGAAACCTTGTGATAGTTTGAAGGTGTGTACTAGGCTAAGTTTTTCCAGGAATGAGGGTGGGGAAATCCAATAAACAGTAGAGAGATATGTGGTCACATTTCTAATATAAAAAAGTTGACTGTTTCGCTCTATGTCAAAGTTTCATCGGCATGCCTAGGAAACACCAGTTACATTGTTTCAGTCAGTGAATCCAACATGGACAGCCTGACCAACACACAAGTGAAGGTCTAGCTGAATTTAACATTCTGCATAACCCAGAACAAAGTGGGCTACCTTCCATGGCTGTTGAGCCCCACCTACCCAAGCTGTGTGGCTTTCAAATGCCTGATACTGTACTTGCCTTTTAAACCTCAACCCAAGCAGACAATGTCTGGTATAGGAGTCAGGAGAAGAGCTTTTGTTAATCACCAAAAATGGACATTACATGGACATAGACATAGAGGAGCTCAACTCTCATCATCCCGATCATTCTAACACCCCATCTAATATGCCACTACCCATCCCCCTTACTAACCCATGTTACTATGAGCTGTCTGGTTTTCAGGCACCAGCAACCCAAGTTCAATTCCTGTCCAGTGCAATTATCAGATATAAATTTCATAATAGCCACATGTGAGAAGAATGCTTACTTGATGTATAACGATAATACATGGAAATTTGTAGAAATGTCATGTAGATATTTATTGCTTAGCTTTTGATCTGTTTCCCCAGGCCCAGACCTTATTACTTATATGTTAAAAGTTATATGTTATTACTTATAATACTGTATGTTATATATATAGACCAATTAACTGACTTGTAATATGAACCGAGGACGAATGTATTATGTAAACTACTGTGGAAAGGCAATCTGACTCTGCATCATGATTATGACATACTAGTGTAGTATCCAGAATTGAAACACTACTAAGTAGTGTTTATAGTACTACATGAAGCATTTAATAGCATTGGTTTATACCAGTGTGCTCAACGCAGATTATGCTAATATGGAACGGATATCAAGAAAGGTTAGGGAAGTAACATGACAACAGACTAACATCGATATTGAAATCCAGATTGATGAACTACTGTACCTATATAAGCTTACCTTAGAGCGACATATGGTTTACTCTAGCTTGTCCGCCTTCATGTGTTTGTGGCAAATAGAGCGTCTCAGCACCGAATGTCTTCCCAATCTTGGGAAATGCTCTCCGGCCGCCAGTACTCGACAAGCACTGATTCTCGCAGACAAATCAACATACAATTGCCGCAAAAGATCATCATCGCTGCTTTATAAAGCACATAACGCACGATCTAAACAAGCTTGTAGAAGCCATGAAATCGATCGAACAGAAATTACGACTGAACGAAGACCTAGCTTGCAGACCGCATTTTGCAGGCTTCCGGTACTGCATACTTTCGGCCAAAGCAATCAACCAATCAGATTCAACGATTTGCATCGTTTTGGCCAATCACAATGGGGTAAATCGGCCTAAAATCTTGCAAAAATCTAAACCAGTCAGCGCTCGCGAATTTGGCTGTTTTGGACCAATGAGAATGGATAAATCGGCCTAAATCCTGCAAGATTCTAAACCGGGATTGGCTAAATCGGCCCTAAATCCTGCAAAACACCTAAACCAGTCAGCGCTCGCAATTTATCTGGTTTTGGACCAATCAGAATATCTAAAATCGGCCCAAATCCTGCAAAAGTCTAAGCCAGTCAGCCCTCGCAATTTTTCTTGTTTAGACCAATTAGTAAGTTAATATATGATGATATTTATAATTATTTCTTAACAATTTTCACCTTAGTCATCTGACTTATTTGACTAACGCTAAATCCGCCCCTGTCGACTACAACACTGATAAATATATTGGTGAACATTCTTTGACCAAAAAAAACAAACATTTATTTACTAAAAGCTTTTGGTTGCCAAACTGCAGCCTACCTGCTACTGGTTGCAAACTGAAAATGGAACCAAAAAAACACGTAAATAAATTTACTTTTCTTGCCGGATAATGTTAATCAATATATGTATTACCGTATTTCCTCTATTTAGCCCTCTGGGGGGCTTATTTTTTTCAGCTCTTCTAGATTGGGAGCTTATTAGAAGGGGGGGCGTAATAAATGTTGACGTTCTTTAAAAATTTATTACATTACAGAATCATCCTCAGAGAAGCACGAAGAGAAAATTTCTTGAAATGTTTCTCTTAAAATTCATAAGTGCATCTTTATTCAGCCTCGTACCCAGGCGCTCATGGTTCTTTCAACTGATATCAGTGTGTGCCACAGGGAAAATATCATAAAGTTCTGTATATGTATTAACTAAAGTAAATAATTTTAGAAACTAAACAAGATGGGTGTTTACAGAGGGTGGGGATTTAATAGAGGGTGGTGGATTATTTTTTATCATATCTTCTAGACTGGGGGCGTATTAGAAGGGGGGGGGGGGCTAAATAGAGGAAATACGGTATTTAAATACTTTTTAAAAGTCAAGTGCAACAAAAAAGAACAGTACAGTGATTATAGAATAACTATCACCTTTTAGTTTGATACTTTACATAAGTGGCAATGTTTTAAAAGAACAAAGCAAATGAGTTTAAAATTAACTTATTCCTGCCTGAGCTGAATAAAAACGGCCCCTTTAATTAATATTTTGCTCTGTTTAACGCCAGAATACCCTGTCTAACCCCAGACAATTTTACTCGTGAAAGCGAGAACACTGAGACAGCCTTGCAGCACACTGAGTTAAAGGCAAAGTAACTAAAAACAAGTTACTGAATTATAATAAGGTTGTAAGAATATAAACTTACCATTATACAGATCGTTTTGAACTTCTTCCTTATATAGTTTCTTTCCAAGGCTTTTAACTTCATTGATTAGCTTTGCTCGTGAGAAATCTTCAAATTCATCATCTCGACTTTCCGCGTTATCGCTTTCCCCAACATCTGAGCCATCCACATTTTTTGTATGACAGACAGTATCTCTTAAATGAATTCTATGTTAATGATATGGTAATATTGATTTACCGGACAGAAATCACAGTCTCACGATAAAGATAACCCTAATAGACTTACTGTATCTAGTCAATCTGATGTCAAATCCTTACCCTGGGAGCAGAGAGAGAGGAGGAAAAGAAGGCTCTGCTGTATTCGTGACCGGTTTCCATTGTGCATACATGTCAGTTGCTTGGTTGCTATCTCGAACCCAGTCCAAATCAGCGCAGAAAACAAAACAAGAACCGGTTAAACGGGTGATAAACGCGTTACTTCGTCCTAAATCTTGCACGAAGCCAAACGCGAATAGCCTTTGTTTCGTCAGAGCCTTTGTTTTTTTATCAGAGCCTTCGTTTCTTCTTCTCTCTCAGCAAAGAAATAAGGAAAAGAAGGCTCTGCTCGCAGGGTGTCAACTCCGGTCCAATTTCATACAATGTGCTGGAACACCTAACTGACCCAATGCCCCGAAAAAATGAGGCAGCTTCAAACCGGCTATAGAACATGTATCTAACTCTAAGCTTGTTTAATTTTGAATAACGTCCAATATAAGAGATCTCTCAACTTTTAATAAAGGGACTAAAAATTAAAAATCGGGAAGGGCTAGGTATCTTTTACACGAGAAACGTCAGTTGAACTGGAACAAATCTTGCACAAAGCAACAGTGCTGATCAATGATCATCGAACCATGCCAGTTCAGTTTTCTAAGACAAAATGTCGGACCTATAATGCTAATTGAAAAGATCCCACAAACAGTATAACACACGCGTTGTGTCAACGTCGGACCTATAGCCGTACAACAACAAGGGCCAGTGTTGGATCTGTCACGCGTTGTCAATTATTTACTGGATTTCAGCAGGGAAAAAACGTTGGGAAAGTACTTCATGTTACGCCACATAGTAGTTTGCATTTATAATAGTGGTTTGTGGTTGTTCATAATATTAAAGCTAATCCTAACGCTAACACTTAACATGCCTAAATCTAACCCAAACTATTACGTGGACCTAACATGAAGTAGATACAAAAAGTGGTATGTGAAAATGGAGAAAGTTGTATAGACCACTTTCATAATGACAAGTAGTTTGAATATTCTTTTTTGCGCATTTTAATAAGCCTTTCTGGCCTCGTTTGTGTGCCTGTAATTCAAAAGAATCCTTGCTCCAAAACGAGGTCAGAAAGGCTAATTTAGATGCATATAAAAGAATATTTAAAATAGTAGCCATTATGAAAGTGGTTTATATAAAATGAGAAGTTCTATTTTGGCGAGGATGGGACACCATAGGTTACAGACTCACCTTGCCAGGCTTCGAAGTAGTTTCTTCTTCACCAGATATTTCGTCATCAGAAAGAAAAACCCATATCTCTTTCTCTTCATTGATGGCTTATTGTCAGTCATACGCGAATTTTCCTTATCAGTATCTTCACGATGAATTCTTCCTTTTTTCGAGTTTCTCATACCATCTGAACAAAGTAATAATAGTTAGTTAGAAACTACAGCGATCTGAAGACAAACATTCGTTAGCGAGTTTCAGACTTTCAGGACGATTTTGATCTAACTTTTGATCTCGTGCGTGTAATAATTAAGAAAATACAGTAAACGAAATCGTTTATTTACTTACCATGGACAGATGCAATCCGACCAAGATACGCTATCCATCCACCTTTTGGAGCTTTCTTTCCTATTTCCCTGCGGGAAATCATGCCTTCCTTGTTTGGATTTATCAGCATGGTGGCATCCCAAACGCTGTGGTCTTCCATAACACTTGTTTCATTTGTTTGGGTCCAGTTTACTAGCACGTATTTCATGTTGAAGATCGGGGGTTAAACGTTTATCGAAAGGACAGAAAAATTCTTCTAGAAACGCAGTATAAGAGCTCCAGTCGCACGAAGACGAGCTACAATATGGTCAAACACGTGTAAGCAATTATGTTGTTTTCGGGGTTGGTTGTGGTTGGGGGCAGGGGCCGTCTTGCTTGTTGGGGCAGGGGCTGCCTTGCTTGTTGGGGGCACTTATCTCTACACACGTAAAAATCTCACAGCTTGTCAACAAGATGTTGGTGGAACAAGCTTGTAACAAGCCTGTGAACAGGTTGTAACAATGCTGCTGGCTTACCACGCTATAGCAAGCTTGTAGCAAGTTGTTGAGCTGCAGAGCGGTAACAAGTTGTTGGAACAGCCAGGATCAGGCTTGCCGTCAACAAACCATATCAGACTTGTTGGAACAACTTGTAACAAGTCTGTTGAAGTCACCAAGCTTGTCACAAGTTGTTCCAACAAGCTCGTCACAGATTGTTTTAACAAGTCTGGAGCAAGATTGCTGACAACTTGTGGCAGATTTGTTACAACTTGTAAGATTCAGCCTTCACAACAACTTAAAATTAGTATGTATAAACCGGTTTGAACCAGTAGATTAAATCATGGATGGCGTGGATTATGAAGAGAAAATTTGAACAAGACATTGGCTCATTAAACGGCTTTTTGCTGGCGATGTTGTCTACACGAAGTTGTCGTCAAAATATGGCAAAGAAATCAAAGGATAATATATACAGATTATAAGTCTTCTGAAACGCTGAAAACTCTCGTTTTGGATTTCTGTTAGGAGATAATTTCTCGGATAATTTTTCAGTAGTTGAAAATGACATCAAGCACATATGAAATGGGCAAACAACAAGACTTTGCTGGACGTTTACTGACAGCAAACCAGCGAGACAGAATAATTATATTATTCGCGAGAAGAACCTTAATTCATTCCTTGTCAACTCTATCAAACAGGTGAGTTTTTAAAACGACCAGTTTTCATTGGTGTTTTGTTCTTTCCTTTTTTCAAACTTGGCATGTTTTTCAGCAGAGTTTACTTTATAGATCTCGCTGGTTAAATTGTCTTATTATGACTATTGAAATTTTCTGCGAGTGAACTGCGAGTTTATTGCAATGCTTCATTTGAACCATTTTGTATTTATTGACGTAAACAACTTAACATTTTGAAGATTGACCTTGTGTGAGCCGAGAAAATCCAGGTTATCCAGTCGAGAAATTTATCGAAAACGGCAAACGTGTCTCTATAGCACATATAGACATCATTATACTATATAGTAATAGAAAATGAAACAGAATTCTGCACATTTTGTAAAATGAACATGCATAATAATGTATTAGAAGTGCAAAGTTGAGTTATTTATGAGTCATGGCTTCAACTTTATTATAAAAATACTTTAACAATAATGTTATAAACTCTTTCATGTATTGCCTGCCGGACACTCGACGAGTAAAATCCGATCTGGCGTGAAAGTTACTTTCCCACAACACCGATGCGTCGATTGAAATTCAAAGTTCTTTTTTATAATTGTTGAACTTCCTCTCTCCGTTAGTCTGAAGCATGTTTTTTGAACTATTGACTTGTATGATTTACATAGTGTACTGTTTATAATTATAATGAATCTTTATATGTTCTTATAGATGTTTTCTGACTATAAAATGAACTGTATGGAGATGACAAACATGCTACACAGAATGAAGACTAATTGCTGATGACAGTTTGTCTGAAGAACATGAAAATAAACTTTAGGAATTTCCTATATGAATGGATTTTTTCCATTGTTGTTTTTTACTATTATATATAAACATCTGCCCCTGGCAGTCTATAAAAGACTTCTATTAGGCTTACTTATCTCAAGGCTAATTCAAACTTATTTTGAGGTAATATTATTTGGTTAAAATATGTTTTAGCTTTCCTTTTTGTGAATATCTATTGTTCTCTTGCTACGAAGAACACTCTTTCGCATTGTATTTTTTGTTGTGAAAGTTTTGTATTAAATCAGCTGCCACGCTGGACCAAAAGCAAGCGGGAAAATAATAAAACGCGTTTGTGACAACATTGTTGAAACAGTTTGTAAAGGCTCAACCTAAAATTCAACAAGCTTATTTACACAGACTTGTTACGCGATGTTCACACAGGCTTGTTACGGTTTGATTCAACAAGCTTGTACCAAATTGTTCGCTTACTGCTACAAGCTTGTTGTCAACAACGTTGTCACGACCTTGTTTCGACAAGCCTGTTACAAGGCTGCCAACAACTTGTTATCGGCTTGTCACAACAACAGGGAACAAGCAGTGCAAACACAACTTGATATCGCTTTGCCGGAACAGTCTTGTAACAAGTCTGCTGCAAACTTGTTACAACTCTGCTGCAGACTTGTTAGAACTTGTGCATTTTTACGTGTGTAGCAGGGGCTCCTTATTAGCGCGCTGGTGGACTCTCTAGTGGACAGGTGACTGTGGCGGCAGTGGCGTAGCGCAGCACTCCTTAATGCGATTTCAGAAGCAATTAATGGTCGTTTATCGTTGTATTTTGTTTAATAATAATTATCTTTAATGGATACCCCTGGAGAAACTTCTCGTAGGGGACAGTACAAAAGATGGATGAACGAGGAGGATATTGTGGAGCCCAAGACAACAAGATGGCGTCGCAGGGAGTTTGACCATAATGAAAATGCTGAGTGTGACGGCGTTAGTGTTGTGACCACCGATTTTGATGCTTCATGTGCTGGTGTTTGTTCTGTGGCTACTACAAATTCTGTGACCAGTGATACTGACGATGACAGAAGTTCAACTTGGTCAGGTTTATATGATGGTGGTTTAGAACCTGCAGAACTGGAGACTAATGATGTAATGATGTAGATTCAACAGAGGAAGAGGATTTAGAAGTCCCCAGTGGTTTTGTCCCTTTCAATAATCTTACCATGCAAAATCGCGAACTGGAAGAAGAGGATAATGATGACATGTTAAATTCTGATTCCCAGGAACGCAGAGAAGACGATAATAGCTCACACCAATTCCAAGCAGAACATGCAAGTATGTACTATTTTTGTGTTAAATGGTGCGATTATTCGAATATATAGATAATTATTGTGTATACAGTGGAACCCAGTTATTATAGACACCAAAGGGACATGCAATAGTGCCCATATTAGCTGGGTGTCTGTATTAAGCAGAGTTTCAGAATAAACATAATGGACATGTGTTTTATATTACGTATACAGTACATAAAAACCAAAGCATGAAATTAAAAGTTCAAATTAAAAAAAAAAACAAGCACTTATTCAAATGGTCAAATGTCTAGCACTAAAATTAATGTTTTCTTGTTTCAAGTGCAGTAACATTGAATCATTTGAATTACTGTAAACTTCCAATAATAAGCTCTGGGCTTATATTTTTTTCCCGGGCTTATATTTGGGGTGGGGGGATGGATAATTATTTGATTTGGTTGAAAGAAAATTTTGGGTTTTAAAAAAATTGGAAAAACTTTTTAATTGAGGTACTAACAAAGATAGAGTTAATGGTGATATTTAATCGGGCTATCTATGGTAGGCCGTGTTTAGGCTTCGGCTGTATCTGTGTTTTCCTTATTATTTTTGGGGTGCAACAAATGTGCAAAAATTGCACAATATTTTCCGACTGTATTGGTATATCTTGAGTGAAATCATTACTAGTTGATTAGTAATGTGGCTGATCATAAATATGATCACAATGCTTTATACGTTATTAGTATAGTGAAGATAATTAATTCTTTGAAAGTTTTCATGGCGATAATGTAATATAAATAAGTTTTGTGGAAACACCACGTAAAATATGTACTTGCTAGCTAAGTTTTCGGCCTGATGACTCAGGCCTTCATCAGAGCAATGACAACACGCTGTTGGCTCACGTCATTTATAAACTAAGCAACTGATCAATTAAATCACGTATTGGAGGCTCCAATACGAGCTAGGCTCAAATGAAGGAGACAAGTTAAGAACGCACGCTGAAATGATACAGACTGCACGGAATGCTTTTCGAGCCAATGATTCTGTGTTGGGGGTAAAAGGTCTGAGCAAACTTGTCCAGTTACCACAATTTGATTTGGTTGACAACCTTCACTGCATTGACCTTGGTGTGTCAAGGCAGTTGGGTTCTTCGTGATTTGATTCTTCAAATCATCAGCAACCTTAGTACATTGGAAACAAGGCTGAGTCAACTGACAGGCAGGTTAAATCTTGTTCATCCACCGAATGAGATAACAAGTATCCCAATATCTGTTCGTCAGAGAGCATACTGGAAAGGGTGTGAGTGTTGTTGTAAAGTTTGTGATTGGGCAAAAGGTAACTGTTGCCTTTGCAAGGAATGTTGTTATCAGTGGTCAGTGGCTGCGGCCTGACAGTGAGTGCGGTTCCTGTTGCTCTCACATCAATATTATAACTGGGCATGAAACGAACTTGCGAATGATTGAACTATCCAATCAACTTGAACACAAATATGCTGTGTTATGCAACATAGTTATAAATAATCGATATATTTCAACTTATACATTTAGTGTCCACGTCCAGACTTTTGGATGGCAGAACATTCCAGCTACGTTAATCCATGAAGTGATTTACCTAAAAGTAAATACCATATATCAATTTTTGACGTAAAGTACTTGTAGAGATGTCACTAGTTATCTTAAAAGTTTTCCCATTGTGTTAGTAATGTAAACATAACCAGCCACAACTTTGTTGATTGAGAAAAGCTCGAAACAGTATAATAGTCATCACATTCCTAACAACGCCTAGTTGGTACCGCAAAGTATCATGGTACAACGCACCAGATTGGTCAACGTTATATCGTCGTACCCATTTACTGTCCAATCATATTCTACGCGCCAATTAGCATAAAAGAGAGGCAACTCCCTCGGATCAATTCAGAGAGTGCAGAAATCCAAAGAAGAAAGGACCTGAGCCTAGAAAAGGGACCAACATAAGAAGAAGCCTAGAAGCAGCACAGGAGTAGAAGACAACTAGACTTTAGTACATTTACTGAACTTTAATAGCAACTTTTATGTATATCTATTAATATTTTGGGACTCCGTAATAAAGATCTGTTGTGCTACCTCGACACTGCGTGATTTACCACCGAGTTATCTTCCCCCTTTACAACAACTGGTTAGAGGATCCGGGCTACGGAACCTTATGTCCCTCATAACCGACTCCCGATTTCATTGCCACCACCACCTCTGCCAAACCGTCTTTAGAAGATTCTCTCTCAAAATCTCCACCTTCCCCACCAACCAATCCACTACAAACCTTCCAAAAGCTAAATTGGGACATTTTCGTTCGAATCCTGACAAGAAAAACCCGATCGACCTCCACGCGTTATACCCGCCGGCGCAGAGCTAGAACTACCCTCCGCCCCGAAGAAGAAAGCCTGTTCTATCCATTCGATCAATTTTATGAACTTTTATTAACTGTTTTATTAACACTTTTAAGCACGTTTTCTTAGTGCATGCTAGTATTTTGATATTAGGTTTTATATGTTAGCTAGTTCTCTAGCTACTGAGCGTGCGAGAGGCCACACTGGAAAATCAGGGACCAATAGCTACATGCACTAGATCTCAGGCAAAAACTCCCCGGGAAACCCAAACTAGTGATACTGATTTGTGGTGCACTCGGCAGTGTACAACAAGGGGGGATTATCTTCACTCCTTGAAACTGAATTTCCGTATTTTCCTCCAGACCCTGACATAGACGACCCACCACCAAACTTACCTCCACAATTACTAGATGTACTAGGCAATATGGCCATTCAGTTAGAGCGCGTTCAAGAACAGGTAGCCACTGCCAATACATCTACAGGTTGTATTCAACCGCCAATTTTTGCGGGTTACCCTTCCGAAGATGTTGCCTACTGGCTCGAAAGTTTCATGGCCAGAAATTCAAGACATTTACACTGAGCATGTTCGAACCTTAAAAAACAAAGATGGCCGAAACGCTATATAAAAACGCCATTTTTTAAAATTTGAGCCAGTTCAATCACAGTTACAAAATTTGCCTCACTATATATGAAGGGAACAAAACATTGGTAGTCAAATAAGATAAATTTCATATCCTATTCTTACCTCCAAGTGCGTCCATTTCTTTACCCATTTTACACCGATCTAGCTCCTATTAGGTGTATATAACCAGCCCCATTTCCGTGCAAACGAACAGTTTAGTCAGGCATTTTACGACCCGTTTCATTTCTTGTCAAATTTGCCTCACTTCCCTCGTAACGGATCAGATCACGTCGAAAATAACAGAAGGAATACTTGATAATGTATCAAGTATTCCTTCTGTTATTTTCGAGGTGATCTGATCCGTTTAATACCGTCCATCTTAGCGAGGAAAGCTGTAGAAATTGACAAGTGAATTATCGAATTCGCTTTACGAAAGCGAAAGAATCGACGGTATACTGAGGAGAAGTTGTGGAGATATAAGCAGTAAATGCCGTAAGCTTAATGGCCGTAGAAGAGAGGAATACCTTGCTAAAATTAAGCAGATTTGAGTTTTCCAACATGAGATAGTCAAGGTTGCCGAGGCTCAAAAACAAGTTGAAGCTACAAATGAGAAGGTGGATTTGCTGTCAATAGAAAATGAAGGGCTGAAAGAGAGGTGTGAAGATCTGTGGACAGAGATAAGAACATTAACTAATAGCAAGAGAATAACTGATCAAGCATTAGACAATAAAGAGGAAGAATATAGGGACATTTTGAAGCTCAATAAAGAACTAAGCGATTACCTCGAAAAGGTTGGAATTCCTGTTCATTTTAGAAATACGGGCAAAGAAGTACATGATGTTGGGAAAAGGCGGCAAGATCGGAAACTTAACGAAGTTAAGATAAATGTGGAAAAGAGCCTGTGGTTTGCTGAAACCTTTGGTCTGACCTTAGAATCAGCAACCCTCTCTGATAAATCTGGGTCAATTCACTCTTTGGCATATAATTCGACATCAACAAGAAAAGGTTTCAAGGATCTGTCAGAAGTGGACAAGAATAAAATTAAAGAAATCTTGTTGATTGTAGGCCACTTTTGCATTGGCGAGGCTGCCTATCACCAACTTAGCATGATGCCGGCCAGGGAGAAATTACCACGATCCTACCTGATTAAACAATGCAAGGAATCGTTGAATGCACTTACGCATGTTGACCGGACACCTGGAGACGCAGAAGGCGCACAGCTTAACTTCTACGACACACTGTGCAGGGAAATCCAAAAACATGTAAGTTTGTTGAAAGAATTTATTTACCTTGTTTCACGTACAAATATGGAAGAATTACTGTTCTGAGGTTGTACTCCATATTGGTATGCCTCATTTGCTTATTAGCTAATACACATGTATACAATTTCGTACCCAGGCTCTTTGTACAAATTTTCATGCGAGTAAACCTTAGACTGGTCATTGCTTATTCTGTGGTACCATTATTTTTTTTCAGATGAAAAAGTGCATACTGGATGGCCAGGATGTTCCAGCGAAATACAACATCAAACTGAGTGGTGATGGTGCAAAGATGACCCGGCTTACAGGATTTGTTATCATTTCTTTCTTTATTTTGAATGCTGGTGAAGCTGTATTAGGTTCCAAAGGTTAATGTTTGTTTTATACTATGATAAACATGTAGTCTCATTGACACTCTGATTGCACTAATTGGAGATCAGTTTTCAGGAGATCAGAAAACCCTGCATCAGTCTTAGAACACGTTGCATGTGGCTGGGATAAATAGTGAAGGGTAGCAAGTATACACTGATGCGAATCTAACTCAAGCCAGCGCACCAACCGCACATACCACCCATCTTTTCCAAAATTTTCCTTCCATAATTAATTTCAAAATGATTTTTAATTGAAAGTAAGATTCTTCCTTCTAGGAAACCAGACAGTTGCTGTGATTAAGGGGAAAGAAACATATGACATCATCCAATCATCTTGTGCAAGGATTTTTAATGATGTGAACAAAATTGTGGAAAATGGATTCATAACAATAGACGGAAATCGTGTACCGGTGGAGATATTTTTAGGTTCAGACTACAAGGTGCTTTCTATTCATATTGGTTTTGGTTTTTTTCTCTTTAGGACCAGTCATTATTAGTGCCAGTTAGGGTCTGGATGATATATATTTTTAGCATGAAGTCTTTTTAGGACCCCTTATTTTTAGCAAAATATCCCTAAGCGTTATGTCCCCCTCCCCATATTGTTTCAATATTTTTCATGACCTCCCGAAAAAATCTAATCGACAACATTAATTGATAAGCTATGTTCCTTCAATTATCTACAGTTTCTTTTGCTGTTGCTGGGGATGAAAGGTGAAAGTTCAGACTACGCCTGTATCTGGTGCAAGATTCACAAGTTATTAAGGTACGGTAAATATAAAATGCTAAAGTCAACCTTTATCATGCAAGAGCACACTGCTTGTAATTCTGGCCAACACAAGAGCCAATGCCACATTTTATTTACCATTTTTTGTGAGCACAGAAGCAAATTTTGGAAGTACTGTACTGCATTTGTTGACAAGAAATTATGAATAGCCCCCTTCGCTCTACTACATCCGAAAACACATTGAATGATAATATTCATTTTATTAAACAGATATGATATGACAAAGCCTGAAGATTTTTATAGAATGGAAAACATCAGAAGAACTTTGGACGACATAAGAAAATGTTGCCTAAAACAAACGTTTTCCTGCGAACGTCCTCCTCTCCTCAATATTCCTTTGGAAAACATTGTGCTGGACGAGCTTCACTTGATGCTAAGAATTACAGGTATATAATCATGGTAACAAGCTAGTTATGGTAATAATCTTGGTATAGATGCCAAGGTCATTATCATTCAACAGTCCAATTACCTGACACTGGTGGTATTTTAAAACCAAAGGCCTACATGGTTTGCTAGTCCATTGCTGTAAACTTTCGACTACAAATTTTAAATGTTTACCTAATAGTCATACTTCACAAACATATATAACAATTTGAATTAGACAGCAATTTTGTTTCATTTATCTTGCCAGATAAGCTTCTTGATAATTTGGTGAAAGAAGCTTTAGATAGAGATGTTGGTGCAAATCTAGAAAAAGCTCCACGCAATAGACAATCAATACATCTTCAAAACCTGATCAAAGCTATTCGCGGTTGTGGAGTTTCCTTTTCAGTTTGGGAAAAGCGGGATGCTGATGGGCAAGCGAGTGGAGTTTACGAATTTACCAGTCTAATGGGGACAGATAGAAAGACTCTGCTGGAAAAGCTACCACCTAAGTTAGATGGTGTCATTGAGCCTGCAACAAGCACTACAGTAATTAGGATTTGGAAGGTACAATGTACTTTTCATATACTGTATTTTTTAGCTTAATTTCCTGTTGTGTATTCAAGTAGTGCTCTACAACCGATTAATTTTGCTAGTTTAAGAACTAATTACACTATTCACTGAGATTTTTATCGCAGGCCATTAGTATAAGCACACAAGTTGCAGATGCATAAAGGTATAGAGTATACAAATTGTGATCACTGAGAATAATAGACCTCCTCAGCTTTGAGATTGCTAATTATTCCCTTATTAAGAGAAGAATTTCCTATTATACTTTGACAGGATTTCAACCATATTTACACAGAATGCATACAGAAGCAAGCTCCAACAGAAACAGATGTTGATATGTATTTTGCTAAGGTACAAAGATTCCTAAATGGTGAAAGCTCTGGTAGCGAAGACTTTAAGATAAAACTATACTTCATACTTTGTATTTTGCTCTATCTATATATGGTATTGAGCACTCTCTAACATTCGTGAACCAACACTCACTTATATATATATATATATATATATATATATATATATATATATATATATATATATATATATATATATATATATATATATATATATATATATATATATATAAAACCCCCAACCAGCCGGCACATGCAGGACGTCGATTTGCGGTCGAAATTGGGTCACGAAATCGATCCCAAATATCAGTACGTTTATTCAACGTACGTATTTGCATCAGACTATATATATATAAACACGAGTGGCCACTTTCCATTTCTTTTAAATGCATTTTCTTATAGCGTTGAAACAACGTCAGTTCAACGTCGATTCAACGTTGATTCAACGTTGATTTCACGTCTTTTATGACGTCGTTACGACGTCGATAGTCCAACGTCGATTCGATTTGCATATACAACCTCATTTCGACGTCTATTCGACGTCGGAGTATGACGTCGTTTCGACGTTGAATCGACGTAATTTTGACCGCTGGGATGGTTCATCCAAGCACGACAACTTATATGTCGCTAAACTTGGTACACCCCCCGGAAAAGTTTACATTATCTATCGTGTGAATTTTCGCCACCACAACAATACTGCAAACTTTCTGCGAAACTTTGCACTAAAAAAGAGTTATAATTTTTATTTAAAATTGTGGACAGCCTTCTCGGCCCAGGCTCTTCCACCATAATTTCACATTTAATTATCTATACATCTGCCAACGGTTTACCATGGTGTACCACGTTTACCAACGCTTTATATAGAAATTAATATAAATACAGTTCTATTTAAAGTCGTGGTCGACCGTGGTAGAACGTTGTATATTGTGACTAATTGCAAAAAAAAATTAAAACAGCTGTTCATGAATAAAGCTGGTTCGACTGGTGATTACACAAGACGCTTAGAGCTTTATTTTCTCAGTACCTTCGATCCCTTTTAGAGATTTCCTCATCTAAACGTGGAACATCCATACTAAATTATGCATGTTATCGTTAACAGCATGACAAGTCTTTTGTACTTTTTCAAGTATAGGTTAAGAACCTCACCCGAAGTTTATTAGCCGCATATAATCCGAGGGCGAAGCCCGAGGGATTTATTTCGCTAATAAGCTAAGGGTGTAGTTCTTAAGGTATTTGCACTGGCTAATTTGATATCCTCAGAATGAGCTCATTCTATGCAGTTTTGTAGTTAATTGCATCTAATATTCGAAAAATAGGTTTATACCTTGATATACAAAGATATGAATGTTCTAGAAAGTGGACAAATACGGTGATTTTACCGGAAATAAGGTCATTTACACGTGCAGAAGGCTGGGTCGGTTGCTAGGCCACGATTGAGCGCGCAATATGCTAATCAGCGGTCACCACTGGCGGCCACATTTTTCGACAAAATGGCGGAATGTAACATCAGCGATGCGAGGAAAGAGGCAGCTTTCCAGAGTTTTGAGGTCGAGTTCACAAAGAATGGGTAGGTATCTTGCATTTAATCGACTTTTCCAATACCTGATAAACCTTGTAACGATGACGTCTTACATTTTGACAGTTTTGAAGTTCCCACAGGACTAATAAGGCTTTTGCGGGAATACAAGTTAAAACCTGGGGAATCAAATCTTGAAGCAAGAGCCAGGCTATATAAGCGTCTGTGGTGCCTATTGTGGGTAGGTTGTTATTACATTTCAAACACTTAGGACCAGTTTACGATAAAGCCAACACGTGATGCAAGAATATAAAGTGCAAAACCAAGCACGAACATGAGAGACTGAGAGATGCCGAATCTAATTCAACTCCGGTTTGCATGTATAAAATGTTGAGCGTGAAGTGAAAGACATTCAAAGCTTTTGTGTAGTGTGTTTTTTGTTGTTGTGGATCTGTGCGGTAATGCTGTACTTCAAGGGGAATAAATGGTGTGCAATACAAGGATAGACTTGCGATTATTTTCATATTGTTTATTTACAGTTTGGTAGCAAGAACACCCTCGGATCAGGTGTTCCTGGAGAAAAACCAACGTATGTTTATCCTGACACACTAAAAGCCGTCATAAGAGAAATCATACCCGGTAATTTGACATATCGTGATGATCCAACCCATGAGAGGGTAAGTGCTATATTTCTTACTTGCAGGGTCTGCTTTAATATTCTAATCTGAGTGATAGATAGGTCAAAAACTGAAAATCTAGCTCAAATAAAGCCTTTTGGAGGTATCTGAATCAACCAGAAAAAGAAACATGCTTAGTTGTTTATTTAAAAGTATATAGACATGGTAGCCAATGTTGCCAATTGTGAAGTTGCTTTTGAATAAGTTGTGTATCACATAAAATGGAAATTACATAATTGGTTAGGGCTATTCTGCACTCAGTTGATGTTGTGACGTCAAAAATTGCCTCGGTTCTTCTGAGTTAAAACCGATTTAATGTTAAGGTTAGGGTTTGATTTTGGCTCTGATTTAGTCACAATAAAATAGCTAAATTGTCTCCAAAATATGACGTCATGACATCAACTGAGTGCAGAAAAGCCCCAATCTTAAATAATTATGCACCTATCAATGTTAAGCCCACGAAGGGGAGGTCAGCCGAACGGCCTGACAGTGAGGAATTTGATTGAAAATTTGCATGAAAAATCAAGTGCTCCAATTTATCCATCCCCTCCCCCAAGGCTTAAAATTGATAGGTGCATTATAAAAACTAATATATTTCACCTTTTTCTATGAATAAGATCATAAGAAACGAAACAAAGTCAAAATACTCTAGCTATTTACACAACTAATCTGTACAGTTAGGCTGGCTATTTACAATATTTTTCTATCCAATTTGTAGGTATACAAAGTCAATATTGGAGACCTGTCGGCAGCTAGCTGGCCTTCAGTAAAACAAAAGAGAAACTCCTCCAAAAAATGAACTATTGTTAATAAATTTGTTTTGTTTCTTGTCATTTTGTTAATTTAGTTCTGATATTTAATTTCCAACAAACATAAAAATTGCTTGACGATTAAAGGCTTGGGTTGATTATTTTCTCTTGTTTAATGGACAAGATTTGTGCGATATCCTTGAGTGTTCTTTAGATCCACAGCGACAATACTTCCTGGAAACGACAGTAACACAGCTACCCTCACCTTCGTTCTGACCTTCCTCCAAATCATTCTGACCTTCCTCCAAATCATCATCATCTCCATATGAGTGCTGAATTGCTTGTCGTTTCAGCCATTTGTTTCTTGCTTCTTGATCCTCGGATCTAGCTACCTTCATTCTCACCCTGTTGATCTTCGCTTTGTCTGACTTCTCATTCTGTATTCCTTTGGCCCTCGTTTCAACTGCTCTTTGTAGTGCCTGCACAACAGCTGGCAGCACAGGAAGGTTGAGATGATCATAAAGATCATTGACCCAATGATATTGTGGCCCCCTAACGTGAAAGCACCATGTCATATTTCCCTGGCACAATCCTGCATTAGTTGAGCACATGTAGTGCAATCTATAAGACATATTAAAAAGGTGATTTGAAAGGTGATTAGCTTAATCCAGGATTCGTGAACATAATTACAAAGACAAGGGAAAATATACTTGGCATTTTCTGTTACGATGTCACATAAATATAGAAAGATTTTGTGCCAAAAAGTTGGAGCTTTTTTGCTGGGTTAGTACTAATCGCCCTTTAAACAACTGGCTCCAGAAATTCAACTGTACATAGACATATACAAATCATCAGATGGATCTTATTTCTGCCATTTTGGTTTAGTTGCTCTAGAAGCACGTTTTGACTTGATTAATAAATTTCTCATACATTGCTTACTTTTCATGTATCAGTTCTTTTGAGAACTTGGTAGCATTGTAATACAATTTTATTTGTTTAAATTAGGGTTACCTGTTTAGACTTTGATCCTTGGACCTAAACTGTGGCAAAACAGTAAAGTGGGCTTCACACTGGTTGGAGTGCCCCCTTCCCAACTCTGGGTGGATTACTGAATATGCATCTTCTGCTCGTTTCTCGCATTCTATCCTGTAGGCCAGCCAATGAAACTCACATGTCAAGGGGCACTTGGTCTTGTAAGGACTCCCTTCACACTTGAGATCTTCATCTTCATCACAAGTTTTACAACAACAGATTATATTGTTATGAAATTTGCACGACCCACCTTCCCAGTTATGAATGTCTCTACAATGGTACTGGGCTAGATCACGCATACGCTGAGCATATTCAGCAGCATCCTTGCATTGCTGTAAAACACAGAAATGGTTAAGACGAGCTCCTTTAATGAAGGCATCTGATAAACAGCCACAGCCAGCCTTGTGACGGGTGCATTTGCACTTTGCAGAATCAACCAGAGGGAATTTCCCCCTATGTATTCTTTTTAGATCATGTGAAAATTCTTTTTTTTTTGCTACTTCTTTCAATCTGTTTGTAAAGGCTCTTCCCACATGGCCTCCACACTTATATACTTTGGCAGTAGGATGATTCAGCATTACAGATTTTGCAGAGCTTGAATCACCATCTTGCCACACAGTGTCAATAATGCAGCCTTCATTTTTCGCATACTCATAGCACTCTTCTGCAAGGACACCCTCCATGGACTTTGATGTCCCTTCATACAATTCTTCTTCGATTACATCATCGTTGCCGCGCATACACTTGTGACCATACCAGAGGAGACCTCCAGTAAGGTAGTTCTTTATAATAAAAGAACCGTTCTTACTGAAGTGACCCCTGGTATGCCACACACCATCTGACGTTACAACAGCCTTTTGCCAACAGCCAAGGATCCCAGGTTCGATAGCTTTAATCCTATCTTTTTCTTCTGCACACATACCATCCAGGATCTCTGTAATATAAGGATAAACAAGTTTTATGACTTCATAGTAGCGATTCTTTGACAAACAGCTAATTCCCAGAAACAGTCTTAGAGTCTTCTCAAACTTAGAAAATCCATGTCCTGAGATAAAGAAGGCTATTGCAAGGGCGAGGCCAACAACTGTTCTTCTTGAACCTTCAACCAATGCTGATCCCTGAAATTTTACGGTACGGATACTACAACCAGTACAGACAAAAGTGGCATTTAGGCTGCCACCATGACCATTTGCTTCTACTTTGGCTAATCGAAGAATACCTGGTAGGAGATTAAATTAGAACAACGCTATAATACTAACCTGCGAGCAGACATTCTTTCTTGGGCGACCCAAAGCCACACACCCCTAAAGACAGTCTGTTTACAGGCTACTATAATACCCTCAAGGAAACAATGTATGCTATTGTAATGTTTGCCAATGCTCAGTGATAAAAATTGAAAATGTGTTAATATACTATGGTGATTGGAGTACCCTGATTTTCATTAATGAAATAAAACTATATATATAGCTATATAAACTTACCGTTGCAGTCAATTGTACTACATCTGGAAGTGCTGTTGATTTGTTGAACCAAATCCATCAGTTGAGTAGATTCACAAACGAATAGCCTTCGCTCCATAATTTCTTCTTCACTTGGCTCGTTGTCATTACTTAGCATCGAGTCAGATTCGTCTGTGCTCATGTCTTCAGAACTCAAGCAGCTTGATGACTCTTCCTGAAGGCACTCTTTCATTTGTCTCAACTGAAGGGTTTCCTTTACAGCTTTTTGTGTTTTGTATCGAGTCTTGCCAGGACTCGAGAACTGCACTCTCGTTTTCTTGCCACGTTGGTACGTTTCTTGTTGCCATTTGGCCGGCAACGTAAACGATAATCTGCTTCCAGCTCCCTTTCCCATCATATTCGCACTTTTTTGTCCTCTCTCCACCGCAAGTTGGTTTTTTTCACCACTAGAAAGTTTACGTCTCTTCTTTGTACGTGCCATTTTGAAAATACTAAAATTCTATTAAATTGTGCGCATGCGTATCTGTTTTTGACCGACCGGAAGTAATTACCAGAAGTTAATTGCATAGCAACGGATAAACAAAAATATTAATCAATGGGGTAGGGAAGGGATAGAGAGGATTTACATTGTTTTTCATGCTGCAGTGATTTGGATCAGCGGGAAAACAACCAATATGGCCGAAAGGTAAGGACATATGAAGAGAGCTGTTTCCGAAGCCATTTAATACTCTAAATAAATGTTATTTCTTCAGTCATTTGGAGTTTGGAGCATTGAGGACAGCCAGGAAAATAGTTTTTCTCAGGAAGTACTGCACTGAGGACCAAAATATTTGGTATGGTGATTCGTTATACATAAATGTACAAACATAGTTTCGGGCCCTCTTTACAGTTACTTTGTGTGGAAGGAAAGATATTTTAAAATGAGTTGATTGGTTGAAATGAAACATTGTTCATTTTAACAGATAATATTTCATTTGCAACTGGGCCCGAAACTACATCGGTACAAAGTGTAATGCTGAGAAAGAATCCAATTAGTTTCAATCCAATTTTTGAATATTGTAAGAAAAAAACAGAGAGTTCGCGATTTTACCTGGGTTGGTAGTTAACTCTGTAGGGACGAGAAGGATTCATAAACTTTTACGCTTTTGAAATTTCTCTGTTGTTCAGAGAATACCATGTCATTTCATAAATTCTAAGTAACATAGCTAAAGTTGCAAATTTTTTAGATATTTTTGAAAATGTCACAAATTAGCCAGTGCAGATACCTTAAGTTATTTATAACATAATTTATAAGTTATTTATAAGGTTTTCTAAATAATTCAATAGGAAAAGAAGTTCTAATGAGGTTCTATGTTATTGCGAGGTTTATATAAGGTTGGGAGGTTTATAACCTGTATATAAACCGCGGTACATCAAAGAAAACTGACTTGATCATATTATACAATTATTTTTGAGCATGATAGCTGTGTTATCAACGCCGAGGTAAGTGTTATAAGGATAATACAAACCGAGGCTTGATAACACAAGCTATCATGCGACAACCGAATTCAATAATTGTTTTATTATACAATTATAAATGTAGAAGCCTTTAATGAGTTTTATACAAAGTTGAAAGTAAGATAAAAAAGTGAATCATATCATACCGTCTTAAGTTTCAGCTTCGCTTACTTTTTTCTCTTTCAAATACAATTTTCTCTTTCAAATACTGCTTTAAACTCTAACATCTGTATGTGTAGCTCGCTTGGTTTTTCTTTTAGTTTTTACACACCTTTCTTGTCACCGAAATAACACATCTTATGCCGTGTTTTTTTACACACGTTAAGGTGTGTAATTTGAAAAGGTGTGTAAATTTACACACGAAAAGATGTGTAATTTGCTTGTCGCCAAAATAACACACCTTGTGCCGTGTTTTTTGAAAAGGTGTGTTTTTTTACACACCTAGATGAGTTTTTTTTACACACATTGAAATGTGTTATTATAAACGCATTACGCTATATAGGCTACAATGGCCAAACAAAGAACACAAAAATGGGCCTAAAAACGAACGACTCATAATCATAAATAAGAAACACTAGATTTTAAAGTGATTTTATTAGTAGCAGAAACCTACACACATAAAACTAACATTCATTGTAATGAAAAACAAGACAGCACTTGATTGTATCAGGTAGAAATATCTGCAACTGAGACTTTCGTATTCCGCTTAGCTATACTTGAAAGCTTCGTCTATTTAAAAAGAAGAAGTAACAGCGATATTAAAACATTACATGAGGTAATGTAGTGTGGCTGATACTGTAATTGTAAATAGTCTTTATAGAGTAAGTTCTTAAATTGAGAATTCAGTCGAATACAAACAACAATATATATATTAGCATATACGGAAATAACACGTGGAACATACTATATATAAACGAAGACGCTATAGGTCAACGCACTTCTTGTTTTTGTCTTTTCGCCGTATTAGTAAACCAAAATATCAGTGCCTTAATAACGTCTTTCTCAAAGTCTGTTAGTATACGACTGACTTTCAATTACTTTGTGATAAAACTATACTTCGGGGCAATATAAATCGCAACCTCGTACCCAGGGTCTTCACTCGGCGCACTGTGGAGAAAAGACCCTGGTATCGGCTGGTCACGTGTCTCCCAGAATCTGGGAGATAACAATTTTTTATTACTAGGGTGGAGGGGTGCGGAGGTTGGATAAACAATCGATTCTGCAGATGTATAAAAAGGAGTTGATGTAAATGGGCACAAGCGAATACAATATCTGTGAAAAGTTGGCAACGTCTCTTCCGATCATCAACAGCATTAAACCCCGAGTTAAATCCTAAAAATCCAATTGTCGGAAATAATGAAGTTCCTGCAGTCTGTAGACTTACTATGTGGTTCGGTAAGAACAACAATCGCAATTCGCGAACTGCTTTGCTTATTTGGGGAACATTAGAACACTTTCTGGAGAGTCACGACGATCTTCCTCGAGCTCAGTTGGTATGCCGGCCCACCTAAAAGAAGGCTTTGGAATTTAAAGAAATTTAGGTCAAGAATTCAACAAAGTCATAAACGGCGCTCGAACACTATAAATAGCAGTTTAGCAAGAGATGCGTAGGAATTTCTCCCTTTGTAATGCGTGTGGCTGGCTTAAGCTCCTAGGAAGTGCGCTGACGAGATCAGCTTCTAATAAAACAGTTAGCATTTACATCAGACGAAGAGGTAAAGTTTGTCTTGTTTATGTTATATTTAATACGTGTTCTTTCGACATATACGCAATGGAAAAGAAACCGCATTGTCATGTGCATGTAGAAATACGTACGTGTAAATTACGTTTTCCAATTATTTTATTAGAAGACAGACCGCTTAAGAAAACAACACTTGTCAGTCCTTTTAAAAGTTAGATAAACATTTCTTTTGTGAAGCTTTTATTAATTAAAATTTTATGAGTTTGTTTTGAACGTTGTTGTTCTTGTCACTCGTGCTTTGACCTGTCGAATTAAACTTCTAAAGATACGTTGCCGCCCGAAAACTATCACACCTTTCTGGGTTATTTTTGCTGGGCTTTTCAAACAAAATAAGAAATATGTCTTTTGAGTATCTTATAACTCCGTACAATTGCTTGTGAAAAACATTTTGATAGGAATGGTGCTGCAATCTTAAATCTTGCATGTAGGTACATAAACTTTTTATATCCTTTTAAATTTCGTTCATGATAACCCCCATTCTTTCGAGTTTAGACGTAAGGCCACTGACTCGTTAATGTTTGTTTGATCGAGTACATGCAGGAACATCTGTACTCGAGCAATTTTGAAAAGCTCAAAACAGCGCCTCTACTCCGTACAATGTTTACCTGAGTATTTGTTCGACGGTGTATACGAGGAAATTCAAAGAAGAAATGACAACTACCACGGGAGATAGAACTTGTAGTAGGAAACTTTAAGATCTCCTGTTCTTTTGTGATAACAATGCAGGAAAAAGATGGAATATCATCGATATTTTTCCGTAGCCAGTGGACAGGACCACCAGAATGTGTCTTACTTATAGCGTTATACTGCCTCTAAACACAACACGTCATTTGCTTTGGTTTCAGGATCACAGACGAATAATCGCTGTTCAGTACAAAAGCAAAATGTAAACATTTCAAGAACACAGATATTTTAAGTACAACGGTTCATACATTGTGAGACCTCAGTGAAAAATTTCTTTGGCGTTTTCGCGTATTTATCAGTGTCATGTGACCAATTGAAATATAACCTCCCCTCCCTTGTGACAATTTCAAAATCTCCCAAATTCTGGGAGACACGTGACCAGCCGATACCAAGGTCTTTTCTCCAGCGTGCGCCGAATACGACGAACCGACGAGGTTGTATAAGTCGGATCATCGATGAACCTTGCATGCCATGAGTCATAAGATCTTGAATTACACGTGCATATACCTATAATTCATTAATACTTGCCGTTTGCGGAAGAGTTCTGTGCCAAAGGTTTGTTTCTAGCTAACCAAGTTGATATATTTGTCTTCAACATACCCAACAACAATGAATTTACAGCGCAAATACTTTATATGTTTATAATACACGACAGTCGTGAGACATTCATGCAGTTTAGGAAAATTAGCATAACTATATATTATTACCAAAGAAATAGAAACTTTCGATACTACACTTACCTTTCTCCAGTAGTCCCAAAAGACTTTAGTCCGACAAAGGTATAAGCGACGAACATATTTTGTTTAGTCATCTCAGAACGTATGAATTCGGTCAGCCACTCTTCCTGCCGCGTGTCTCAAAGGAAAATGTCACAAGCGCCAAGCTCAGGGGCGGATTTAGACTACGTCAACTAAGTCGCGCGACGAAGTGAAAATTCGACGTGAATATATAATTTTCGTTTGTTGCACGTTGTCAAAAATTAACAAATAAAATCCTACAAATGAAAAATAATTATCTAGTAGGAAGGAGTATGTTCTATTCTTAAAATGCCTATCTACAGAGGCTTCAGTTCAGGCCAGAAAAATTTCCCCGTTGGCGTTTTTCCGTTTTCTTTACGCGCGAAGCCTAATTCTGTGCTACGACTGATTTCGAGGGGAATCAGTGGGATGCACGGGACATAATGCGAGAATCAAGGATCGGGTTCACAGTCATTTCCAGGCCACAAATGCGATGCAGGCTCTCGGCTTGATGAATTTGACGAAGGAAAGCAGTTAGTCACTTTTTGACGAAGTTGGTTGGTTTTTTAAGATCTTTTAACGTTCCTGATTGGTTAATTTTTTCTAATTACAACTTACGATTGGTGTAGAGGCTGAAACGTCATTTTGCAGGATAAGCGCCTTTCTGAGTAATCAGTATGGTTAGCGATCGCTTCTGTGGTTCTACGAGGCCATGCGCATATTCTGCGTCCTTTTTATATTCCCAACACTCAATAACAAGGATATCTACAAGACCGTTATGATGAAATATTAGTGAAACGTTTACCAAGTGCTTTATGCACTGAAGATGGCCTTTCACAGAGGATTGAAAAAGATATATCGAAATATCAATTGCGAGAATTTTATACAGTGAATTAGTGATGCGCTCTGAGGTCGTCTGAGGTAAGAAACCCTTACTATACTGTATGATTTGAATATCATTATAGTCTTTATGATAATTTATAGATTTACTCTTGGGCTAGACTTCGCGTTTGCTTGTATTTGATCTATAACATGTTGAATTGATGCTTTGCAATGAAACGTGTATCGGACGGACTAGTGTGTGCTGGAAATTTGATCTTGCTTGGAGATTTCATGGTTTATTAATATCAGTAATATGATTAATTTTATCTTTGTCAGACTGTAACCTAGCCAGCCAACCTGGCAGTTAAAGCACTCTTCTCATACACTGCTAATTTCTGTTCCTTTAATATTAATTATTATGGTATATAATATATATACACAACATGTCGTGTACTGTATGTGACCTGTATGACTATGATTACTGTATGTGGTGTCATAATAAACTTGATTAGTAAATGATGATTGGTTTCTTCTTTTAATATAAATTTACATGTGTACAGTAGCTACGTACAGTACTAAGTGCTGATATCCACATGAACCAATAACTGCATGTGCTGTATTACAATTATTATTTACATTTTATTATCTGGCTTAAATATAATATCTGCTTAATTCTAGTATTCAATGTTTATATACTTTCATAGTCTACAAACTTGAAATCATATAAACAGGTAATGACTTAGATTAGTTGGGGGCTCAAGGGTTAGGATGACTGGGATAATGTTGAGAGTTGAGCTCCTTTACGTCCATGTCACATTATGGTCATAAATAAAAGCATTCCTTAACAAGACAATGTCTCACGATGGTCGGTTGCTAAGGAGTTTTCCTCCGGAAGCGCGGGCTCGGATACCATAAGCGGTCATTCCCAGGGGAGTAGATTTCCATCGAAATTTAAAACTTTTCAACATGGCGAATTCAGAGGCTGAGAAAATTATAGCCGCGCTTTCCACGCTTAAACTAGGGTCATCTGGAGATGACACAGAGAGGTCAGAGAAGTTTTGGAACCCCGCGCTAGTGGCAATGAAGTTTTCGGTGGAGAATTTGTGGATGAATGCCGTATGGGAGTGCAAGTCGAAGCCTAATTATGGAATGCGAGACCTCGATCCCATCTTAGAAGAACGAGCTTCTAACAAGTTTGAGCTTACCGGGCCTCTAATCGACTCGTATCTTCGAGAATTGGGGAAAGCCATGTATAGTAAGCTTGGCCGTTCTAGAAATACTGGACTAATGCCACCTGTAAAGTTGTTTTTGCCATATAATATATTTCGGCATTTATGCAATATTGCTGTTGGGTATGGCGGGTCGTTAAAGAACACCAAAGCTCAAATGTTGGTAACTGTGGATCGATTCGAGACGGCGTCAAAGGTGTTCTCGCCAGTCAGATTTGGTGGGAATAACTTTTTAAAGAAAAGACACTTCACCAAAGTCAAGGAGAATGGTCGCACACTGCTACGATATTCTGGAAGAGCAGCCATAGTTGTGGGAAAGTCAACACCACTGATTTTTGAATACAATGTCAAGCAAGAAAAAGTGACACTTACATTTTATGTTCAGCGATACGACAGGGAGGATTTTTCACTAGATTTAAGACTTCAAGCTGTTATTAACCAGGAAGCTTAATAGTGAATTGAACAATACATTACTTGCTTGGTAAGCATCATATTGAAAATTTGCAAAAAATCACAATTGGGACCAATTTGAAGTTAACATCCAGTGTCCACCTTAGCCAAGGGGAAACAACTTAACCCGGGTGTAGAGAGAGGTTCGGCTTAAGGTTATGTGTTTGGGTAGATCTATAGCCATCATACCCGAAATCCTAAGCCGAACCTCTCTCTATGCCTGGGTTAAATTGTCTCCTTATGCTAAGGGTAATGGGTAGGGATTTTGACAATATATACTACCATACAATAAACTATTATCTACTAGTACTGGGTAGTTTTGCCCGCCAATAGACCTTATTGATCATTCTGGAAGAATGAAAGCGAGGTGGCTGGGTAAATTAGCCTGCAAACAGGCTCTCCTGTGGGTGTGAATGCAGGCTAATTTGGCCCAACAACCTCACTTACATTTTTTTTGGAATTTGTAAGGTATATTTAACCTATTAAGCCACAATGTGCCCCTCTTTGTTATTTTACTTTATCAAACACCAATTGACTTTACTGGTCAAGGGGAAAGTGTTTGGTGTTAATAGGTAAACCATAAATATTGTTTGCAAAAAAAAAAAATTCTGGCAAAACTGCCAAGATCATTTTATTAAAGTTTTCAGAACAATGATTATCATTATTATTATTATCATTATTACAAGATTGCAGTTACTATATTGTTGTTTATACTGTATTATAAACTGGATACATAATATTATAAGCAATGGTATTTTACAATGTTGGAGTTGTTATTGTTGTTAATTACAAACTGAACATAATTAGCAATGTATTTTTAAATATTTGTAGTTTATTCCTACAAGCCTGGAAATATATTTCTTTGGTACAGTCAAAATAACCAGTATCAATGTGCTTGTGCCTTTCAAAAACAAATGGCACATGTCAGGCTACGTGTGCTGAATGTCAGATAAGCCTTCTTTACTGTTGGTGAGGAATTTGAACTGAAAATTTAATAAGATGCATGCAGAGCTACAGTATACTGTAGTAAATTTAACTAGAAAAATCCGCAATGTGCAAACATGCATAAAAATACAAATTTGTACTGGTCATTTTTCTGAACTGGATGCTTATTTGCAGGCTTTGTCTTACTCTTTGTAAATACCACTTAGTCAATAGTCAATTAAAATGCAAATTTTACACATTCAGATATTTAAATAATAATAATATAGTCTATTCACAAATTTCTCATCTTGAAAAACAATATTGTTAAATAAAATTGTGAAATTATTTGTTGCTTATAATTAACTAGTTACAAATGAATCGTAGAGTTACTACATAAGTTTGACCATGCATATTTGTCACTAAGGATACAGTACATTATATGGGGTTTTTGTCAATGACCAACCAATTACATGCTCTTTGCTTGGTACTTTGCTTGATTTGTGAATAAATGTCTCCTAGCTCTCAGTGGGGTTTATTAAGTTCCTCTCAGGACTTCATTTCCAAAGCATATGAGACATTTATTAATAATCATCATCTCGGCCATGTGATTACATAAATTTTTAGGGTGAGGTGGTTTTTCCATAAACCAAAAAAAAACTATGAAAACCAATGATTAATCGAAAACCGATGTTGCTTTTTCAGGAAAACCGAAGAAAAATCTGTATTTTAATAAAATCAAACCATGCTTTTACAGGTTTGTTGCAAAATAATCAAATGTTTGTGTTTACGCACGAAAAACTAAAGAGATTTTGTTTAATTTAAAAGTCTTTAAAAAAAAGTAAATTTTATTTAAAAAGTCTTTGAAGCAATTTTTACTGTAGTTTCGAACGTGTTTTAAAAAACTGGTTCACTCGGTCATTTATAAAAACCACCTCACCCTATAAATGTTCTCACTTTGTAAGTATCATATTTATTATTAATATTCTACAAAAATGTTTCTTTTTGCAAGTTAAAGTTAATAATATACTTCAGATTGCTTAACAACACACTGAACCCTTCCTGATACAATCGCTATTTTAGAAAAGAACAAACCAACAAGTTTGAGAAATAATTATACCTCTCCTGCCATTGCACCTTCTAGCCGTGTCAAAAGAATATTTTTTTTACCTGAAGTAGAAAGACCTTTCTCCCTCAAACGCCTTTTAAGTTGATCTACAGATAAAGATTTTAAGGATGTTTTAGAATTTACTTCAGTGTTTGGTTGCCTTTTGTGTGAAGAATTTACTTCAGTGTTTGATTGCCTTTTGTGTGAAGTGTCATGATGCGCTTCCAACCCATGTTTATCAGCAAACCGCTTGTTGCACACACCGCAAACACAAGGTTTAAGCAAAGCAATAACATCAGATGAAAGCTGTTGTTGTTGTGCACACGTACTAACAAGCATACCCTCACAACAAACCTTGCATTGTGTATGCTCCACGTCTAATTTCTCTCTTCCACAATCACAATACCCAGGTGAATCACAATGAGGAGGTTTGCGGGACTTAAAATGCGACGAATAAGAGGGTGGAGAAGGTTGATGTTCTGGCAGATAAAAAGATCTAATATAATTTGACCTCATTAATTGCCACCACTTGCCGTTACTATCACTGCCTCGTGATCGGTTAGTCATGGAGAGCTCACCCTTTAGCCCTGCATGCTTTGATTCTTTGGCTTGTAGGGAGAGTATCCCAAAGCCAATTCCATACTTCTTATATATCTGCCTCGCATGAAATGGCAAGGCATAAGCCACTGTCCAAACAGTTACATTCACACTGCCAGGAAAGAATAAAACTAACAAATTGAAGTATAGTTGGCAAAACTCCTCCAATTGAGCTATTTCACCTGGATTTTTTACATAAATTTTATTAAACAATCCTCCAGCATTTCGAAGGTAGTGTATAACTTTTCCAAGTGCTAGCCGTCTTAATTTCTCGCCCTCTGTTTCATTTGCTGTTTTTAAAGCATCCACTAGCCGGTAGCCATGTCTTGCAAGGGCAATTGCCTGCGCTCCAATAAGCCTAACACTTAGTTTGTTGAAGCGTTTTGCCTCATCAGCATAGTGCTCTACAACCTTTGTAGAAAGGTAAGACAGGCCACATCCATATACATCTGCAGGGCTACTAGAAAGAGAAATTGCTGAAGTTTGCAACATGCTTGTCATGTTATCTGCAGCAGCCTTTTCATTCATTTCCATTAGGGAAAAGTTCTCTAGCATTCCTGGTGAAAGGCTTACATTTTGAGTCCCAGCCTTCTCAAGATTGTCCTCAGGCAAGCTACTACTCATATTTAAGGAGCATTCAGCCAACCTATCTGCACCATTTACTTCAGTAGCTTGAGTACCTTTACTAAGAGTGCATAATCCAATAGGAGCAGAAAGTGTTTGAATAAACTTCTCAAAAGCACATCGCCTAACTGACTCACTATAAATTAGATCTAGAATGTGCTGCCATGCATTTATTTCACAATGCAGAGGGTCGGGTTTTACCCGATCAGCAAAAATACCAATTCTAGGATTTCCTAGCTGACGGATTCCATTCTCAGCCATAAATGCAAGCTTCTTGCCATGGACTACTGATGCACTTAGGTCTTTTCGAAGGGTTGCAAGATAATTATTGACCATACCTAAATGCTTTTCACGGTCACTGCTAACATAAGGCTTCCACAAATCAGCACTGCTATGCCCAATGCTTCCCCCCATAGTGTCCATGTTGCCCTTGTGTACATTTGCATAAGGCGAAGGATATGTGGCAGCCTGATTAAGCTCATTACAAGCCCAGCTTTGCCAACTCATATCAGCACTAGGTTGGAACTCGAGAGTACACTCCTTACCAGACACCGTGAAAACACTAGACTCTAATAACAGCATCTCCTCAGTATGCTGTTGCCAAAGCAATTCAAGAACATCATGTTTCTCACTCAGACTTACACAATGTAAAAGATACTGAAATTCCCTACTCCTTACCCGTTCACCTAAGTTCCAAAATGTCAAACTTCCAATAGACATAGAAAGTTGGCTGGTTTCAGGAGCACCATCATCGGAGAATTGGAAAATAAAATGGTTAGTGTTACCATTAAACCACACAAGTTGTCGGCAAAGATGAGGCAATCTTAAATGAAGGTCTATTATCATGAACACTATACCTGTAATTGTCCTAGTGACACCAGATACCCCAGGAATCTGACAAACACAACCAATATCTAGGGTTTTGACAAATTTCTCAATACTTTCATTGGATACATTAGAAAGTGAGAGTTGAACATCAACACCCAAACACTTAACATTTCTTGGCACCCATACTTCCTTATCAGTGTCAAAAACAGAAGATTGTGTTTTACATAGCAAATTAAATTTTCTACGAGATAGAAAGTTATTGTACTTTAAACTTACAACATTATTTAAAGAATTATTAGTTTGAGTTAGTTCTTTAACTGTCTGCCTTACAATTCCTTCTAAATACCTTCCCCGCTTGTACTTGCCAATCAGATCTTCCATCATAGCTTTTGGGGCATTTGACGATACAAAATCCCATGCACCAAATAATGCACCTTCTTCCCCACCATGTATAAATTCCAGTGCATCTTTGGTTTCTTCTCGTCTTCTGTATCGGACACCAGATTTATTATTGGTGATGGTCTCTTGTGTGGTACTTGTGTTTTGTCGACGTGTTTGAGACTGGTCTTTGCGGTCAAACAGTATTTTCAGTCTACCATATTGCTGAGTTATATTGCTTAACTTCTGCTGTTGTTCAGTCACTTTTTGTGCTGCAACTTCCTTTTCTTGAATATATTTTTCCAAATCACATTCTATAAGTGGAAAAAGGCATTGATAATATTCAACCTAATCATATTCAAGTTGCACCATTCCTGTCACGAGCTGCTACTGTATAGTGTCTGATATCTATAAAGACCTGATTTGTGGCAATTGATTTGCATGTTAAAACAAACCTATTTACTTTGTTCGCATCTGTATTAAGTATGTTTCTTAGGATTAGCCAGTCTGGGTACCTGGCTGCATTGCTGAGATCTGGCATTTGTTACTATAACTAAATAGTAATATTCATGTTCATCCTGAATATATTTAGAACCTGTGCTGGCCCGCATAGACAAAATCTTGCTTTGCCTTGCATTGGGGTAACAGGGCTGCATGTAAATAAGATTTTATGGGCTGGTGTGCCTGCCCGGGTTGAATTTAAAGGCTCTCTTCAAACGAATATGATGGATGCCAGGGTTTATAACCATGAAATTTGTGTGGGAAAGTGAGATTTCAGGTTCACAGGAAGTCTGGCTTGTTTGGCAAGTCAGCCTGCCTGAACAGTGTCATGTGAACATGAATAAACTTGCCTCACATAAACACTCCTTCAGGCGGATTATAATATTGAATTTTAACCTTGTAAAATAAGACAAATACTGATTTCATTTTACATAGATAACATAAGTAACTTATACGTACTAGCAGCAGCCACTTTGTCCTCTGCTACAGCCACAAGCGAACTGACTTGGTATTTCTTTTCCAGAAGCTGTTGCTCGGCGAGGTCAACCTTTGCTTTTTTCAACTCAGTGTCTCGTATGTTGCTTGACAATTGCCCTTGGTGATTTTTCAGCTGAAAGAACGCCGATTTCTCCCAAAACCCGTTATGCTCTCTTTTCTTGTCACATTTTCCAACATGTGACCTATTTTTGCTGCATTTTCTGCTTTTAGAACACGTTTTAGAACAGCTAAACGGGGGAAAAACAGCAGGGGTCGAGCAATCAAAATGGCGTTCACAATGAAAGCATTGAAATGCAAATGAGTTCCCGAATTACAGCATACATTCTTACCTTTCTTTTGAGCTACTTGCCATCCATTAATTTACATAAAAACATGAACTTCAATTCCCACTTGTAAATTTTCTGCGTAAATCGACTAAAGTGACTAATTTTAAGATTATTTACGAAACAAGTGTGGATTTTGCCTTTCTCCTTCGATTGCTTTGGCAAAACATGAAATATAAGAGGGGGTCCCAAGGGGGTATTGTTTATCTACCAAAAGCCCTACTAAGGGGACCCTTGAAGGTATGATTTGGTCATTCACGTGCCACTGTAAATACCATATATAGTTTATTTGTAGGGTCTAGTTCTCCGTAATTTTTGTATTATTTGTCAAAATTATCAAAATTTCTGCTATAGCATAATAACAAGGGGGACCATATCTACTCTTTTTTGTGAGAACTTATTTGGGAAATAAAAGGAAAACAGAAATATTTGCCTTCAAAGTTCGGCACTTCAAACCGAGCGAATAAAGTAAAGCCGGAAGACTAAGAACGAGTTACACGCTGCGATTCTAAACGGAGGAAAATTCCTTAGCAACCAACCACCGTGTCTGCTTTGGGTAGATGTGTAAAAGGTGAGTATCTGGCACCTGAAAACCAGACAGCTCATAGTAACATAGATTGGTAATGGTGGGTAGTGGCTTGGATTAGTTGCGACTTAATTAGGATGACTGGGATGATGTAGACCCATTACCCTTGCTCTGGGTTATGCAGAACATTAAATTCAGCTAGACCTTTACTAGTCTACTTATATGTTGATCAGCCTGTCCATGTTCAATTCACTGACTGCAAGAATATGTTTTGGTGTCTCCAAGGCATGCTGATGAGCTCTGACATAGAGCAAAACAACCATATATTTTTTAAGTTAGTAATTAAATATTATAATCACATAATATTGTCTCTACTGTTTGTTGTATTGCCTTCTTTTTAGAAAATAATTACGCACTTACAAACTATTACAAGAATTCACTAATCCAAATCCAATTTTGACACTTTTTCAAAAAAAGTATAAAATCTGCTAAAAAAATATGTTTTTAAACTTCAGAAATTTTTATTAAAAGTGTTGTCAGAACGCGGAAAATGCCATTTCAGAGACCCAAATTTTAAAAATTTTCAGGGGGGCATGCCCCCGGATCCCCCTAGATAGTTTGACTAAGTGGGGAAAATTCCTAGATCCGCCCCTGAAGCTGATCACTGAAGCGTTTCCATAGGCGTACGGGCCGGGGGAGCTACAGCCCCCCCCCCAGTTAACTGGAGAAATTGATCTATTCGGGCAGAAATCGTCTCCCCCCCCCCCCAGTTAACTGGAGAAATTGACATTGAAAAAAACACATTGACATTGAGGTTCAATTCGAGCCTCTGTTCAGTGTTCACCTGCATGCGTTTGGTATAAAGTTTTAAGTTATAATAGTCCTTAGTTGATGTATTCTACGACATCGCCGCTTCAGTCTTTTTTGACTGCCTATTCAAAAACCTGGATGTCTCCATCAAGAAAGCTTCGATTTGATGTGGTCATCACTCATGCGCAAACTTAATTCTGTTCCACTTTGATTCAAAGCTTAAAACGAACAGGTGCGCACACGAATTTACTTTTTTGATACATGTTCGTGTGGACACAAATTCTATCACCTCGAAATGTCTGAAAAGTTTATGGCTTGGAAGCTAAAATACTGAAAATACTTTCCAGAATGGTCAGAAAATATGTTTTGGAGCTTTCAAAATTTTCTGCCCTACACTTGCCTTGACATGAGGTTCAGAAGTCTAAACACCTTTCATTGCTAAGAAGAACAGTCGATTCAGTCCACTGTTAGAACGCAAGCTATCGTGCTGCCTCTGAGCTAGTGAAAAACCAGCCAGCGGAAAACTATTTTTCTATCACCAGCTACTACGCGCATTGACGAATGCATGGGATCGGGCTTAATTTGAAGGCGGGATCAAGGTGTGCTGACTGTACATTTGCAGACAGTGTTTTCTGCAGTTCTCCAACCGATGCAAATATCAAATTTACATCGATCGTGGTTCTATGGCGTTGACAATCAATTTCTCAATAGCGAGAAAGCAATTTTCGAGAAACTTCATACCAACGGACACATGCGAGAGAATGACGCGATGACGTAATTTATTGTCATATGATGGCATATGACGTCACAGTTTATTCGGGAAAATTCTGCTCAGCCCCCCTTACAAAAACTATATATCGCGTACCTAACAGCCCCTGTTTCCAATGTTGCACGACTACACTTAAAGTTGGATGCATCGAGTTGACCTACAATATATTTCTCAACATAAACCGTCTTCGAAAAAGTAAAGAAAAACCTAAACAAATATCAACTTGGTTTATATGGAGGTCTTTTCGGCCGACAGCATGATTATAAAAGTGATTTATCGTCAGATGTCGATTGAATAAATTTCATTCCATGTTTATCCATACTATATTATGGGTTCAGAATAACGCGGTTATAGGAATAGTTGCAAGAACCATCTAAACTATATGTTATTCAAGTTAAAATTAAAACGATTTTTTGCATAAACGTGTTCTTAAAAAAAATGCGTCAAAGTTAAAAGATGTGTAAAATTTAAAGGTTGTAAAATCGAGGAAGGCGTGTTAAATTAAAAAGTATGGTTTTTTACAAATGTGTGTTTTTGGCGAAAAATGCGTATAAATAAAAGATGTATAAAATTAAAAGGCGTGTAAAGTCGAGCAAGGTGTGTAAAATTAAAAGGTGTGTTTTTGGCAAAGATGTGTTTTTAACAAAAAGATGTGTAAAATAACACACCTTTACAAATCCAAAGGTGTGTAAAAAATGGTGTGTAATTTTACACACCAAAAGTTGTGTAACACACAAGGTGTGTATAAAAACACACCAAGGATGTGTAAATTGAAAAAGCCATGTAAAATAACACGGCTTTTGTGACCAAGGTGTGTAGTTTTACATATCTTAGGTGTGTAAAATTACACACTAGTTTTTAGAGTGTGATCGTCACTCCTAAAGGTCCCGGCGGCCATGTTTGTTTTGCTCAAACCGCTGGCCAGCTCGCAAAAATTACGTCATAGTTACAGACAATTTTTGATATTTTGTAGGTGGCAAGACAGGAAGGAACGAAGGAAGGAACGAAGGAAGGAACGAAGGAAGGAACGAAGGAAGGAACGAAGGAAGGAACGAAGGAAGGAACGAAGGAAGGAACGAAGGAAGCAACGAAGGAAGGAACGAAGGAAGGAACGAAGGAAGGAACGAAGGAAGGAACGAAGGAAGGAACGAAGGAAGGAACGAAGGAAGGAACGAAGGAAGGAACGAAGGAATGAACGAACGAAGGAACGAACGAACGAAGGAACGAACGAAGGAAGGAACGAACGAAGGAAGGAACGAACGAAGGAAGGAACGAACGAAGGAACGAACGAACGAAGGAACGAACGAAGGAAGGAACGAAGGAAGGAACGAACGAACGAACGAACGAACGAACGAACGAACGAAGGAACGAACGAAGGAACGAAGGAACGAAGGAACGAAGGAACGAAGGAACGAAGGAACGAAGGAACGAAGGAACGAAGGAACGAAGGAACGAAGGAACGAAGGAAAATAAATAAATAAATAAATAAATAAATAAATAAATAAGTAAATAAATAAATATACACGGCATAGCCTATCAATCATATAAAATACAATAAAATAGAAGCTTGTTTTTCATAGGGCCGTGTGAACAATTACAAATATAGTATAAAATATATAAAATAGTTAAAAATACAACGTTTTAAACACTAATCTACCTACTATAATAGAATAAAAGTTAAACTAGTACAAATGTAAAATTTACAGGAAACCTTTTTATTTGATTATCCAAATTAAAAACTTTGGATTTTTTTCGTTTGAAGGTAAAGCATTCCAGATCATGGCACCCCTATATCCGAAACTCTTCTTCATTGTATTTGTGTTTGGCTTAGGTAGTGATAAAATACGGTTATTACTTCTCAAAGTCATAGCAATCTCTATTTGATATTGAGAATAGAGAACTCAAGTTAGATTCACCACTAACACACTTTTTCGCTGGGGATAGTGTTTGTTTGTCTTTACGACTTTGAAGAGTTTCCCATCCAAGTTTTAACAGGGTGCTAGTAGTCGGTATTTCGCAGTTATCACCAGTTATAATACAACCTGCTTTGTTATGGAATTTTTGTAAACGATCTTTTAATTTGCTTGAACAATTTTCCCAGACCAAAGAGCAATAATCAAAATGAGGTAATACTATATAGCTTGATAAAGATTTTCAAGGCTTTTCTTGCTCATGACATCTTTGGCTCTTCTTAATATTCCTATTCTTTGGATATTTTTTTACATATTGATTCAATATGATTATTCCAAGAGACATGTTGTCAACAAATACACCTACAGTTTTGGTACATTTAACACGTGTAATATTTTGAGAGCCAATTGAAATACGAGGATCTATAGCCATTTGAGATAATCTTTGTCGAGACCAGATGATCATATACTCCGTTTTGCTGACGTTAAGTGATAATTTATTAGCCAATAGCCAATGATGTAAACTATCCAATTCAGCATTTAATTTTAATTCAATATCTTCAACAGAAGAACCTGATACTGTAGTATTAGTATCATCAGCAAACAGAGCAGGGATAGAATTTTTCAAACAATTTGGTAGATCGTCGATGTACAGTAAAAACAATAAAGGTCCCAAATTTGAGCCCTGAGGAACCCCAGTTTTTATATATTTCTTAGATGAGCATGCTCTTCCTACCTTTACGGTTGCTTAGGTAAGAAATGAACCAACGTGAAGCTATATCCTTGATACCGTATAATTCTAGTTTTTTAATTAGTATATTGTGGTAAACAGTATGAAATGCCTTTTTCAAATCAAGGAAGATAACTCCATTGATTAGACCTTGGTCCATATTAATCAACCAAGTGTTAGTGGTTTTTAATAACAACGTGCTGGTCGAATGTCCACTTCTAAATCCCGATTGAAATGGTGTCATTTTTATTTAGATGATTGTTTAGTTGCGTATATACCAGTTTTTCAAACAATTTTGAAACAACTGATAATACAGATATTGGTCGGTAGTTGCTACAATCTTCTTTATCTCCGGACTTATATATAGGTGAGACTCGTGCATATTTCCAATCATCTGGGAAAATACCCAGAGTCAGTGATAGGTTAAAAATTTCTGACAAAAAAGGAGCAGTTACTTTTGAAGATTCTTTCAGTAACTTTGTTGAAATCTTATCTAAACCAGCAGCTTTGCTGGATTTCATATTGCTTATGGCGTGTAAGACAAGGTCATTTGTTACAGTTGAAGAATTCAAATTTACTCATGACTGGAGTTATATATTCTGTAAAATGTTTATTAGACTCTTCTAAATTTTGCGCGAGGTTTTCACCAACTTCTGTGAAGTAAGTGTTTAAAGATTTAGCAATATCTTCCTCCTTTGTTAAAGTATTATTTGTAACTTTAATAGATGGAATAACAGTAGTTTTGGAGCAACGAATTACGACCAATAATTAAGTTGATATTCTTCCACATTTCTTTCGGGTTATGTTTATTTGAGTCAATACTTTGTAAACAAAATGCTCTTTTGGAGGTTTTGATTAAACAATTGACTCGATTTCTTTGAGTCTTGTAGGCTACTTGAAATGTATTTTGTTTCGTCAGCACCATCTTCTTTTTTAAATAATCACGATGGTTCATTTCTTGAAGTAAACTAGGAGTCATCCACGGTGTATATTCGCTCCTTACTTTTCGAGTTCTAATAGGAGCATGCATTTCTGAAACTATAATGAAAATTCCCTTAAACATTTCCCACGACCGATTAGGGTCATCAAATTGCCAGTCTTGTCCATTTAAAACTTCTGCTTTCGACAAACTTTGGATTTTGTTTGGGAATTGATATTTTAAAGCAACCATAAACAAGACTGTGATCACTTATCCCCAGATGTATTACACCGGATCGTAATACTTTTTCTGGTCTATTTGTGGCTATGATATCAATTAGGGATTCATGATCAACAGTTATACGAGTAGGTTCAGTTATTATTTGTTCTAGCTGCAAAAGACTTAGGATATTATTTAATTTATTCGAATGTACTTGAAGAACTTCCAATGACAAGTCACAGTTTAAATCACCCGTGACAATTAATTATTTGTTCTCATTATCAAGCACACTCAAATAATGTTCTAATTTATCCATATAGTCTATTCTAGAGCTAGGAGGTCGATAAATCGTTGTAATTATCATGGGCTTTGTTTTAGGTTTATTGATTTCTATACACACAGCTTCAAGTTCAGAGGAAACCATTTGCGGTCTTTCAATTACATTAAAAACTTCTCCTGTATAAAGCGCCACACCCCCTCCGTTTCTAAATCTATTAAAAGATCCACACCCCCTCCGTTTCTAGATCTATTTAAAGTCAGTAAAGATTTTCAACCGTTGCTTCGGATGATTTAAAGTAAGCTGAATACGTGTTGTTACAATTACTGCACTTGTAACAGCTCGCAAACGTTCCACATGCACTACATGTATACGTACAACTTATCAAACCAAAAAATGCCAAAACAATTTCGAAATACATGGCATTTTACAAAAAAGGCATTATGAAGGCCCAGGGGCGGATTTAACGTTAGTCAAACAAGTCAAACGACAATGGTGCAGAAAAAAATCTCTTTCTATATTTCCCCCATATATTGACTGCTAAACTCTACACAAGTCTAGCCGCATCAATAATATCTAGTTACTCTGGTCACGCGAATATGATACGCCCGCAGCGCCGTGAAAACAGCTGATTTGTGCTATTGTATTAGCTGCGGTGATTGGCTAAATACCTAAAACGAATTCTATTACGCTCGTTCATTGGTTTGCCTGATTTCGTTGTATTTTTTGCCTGATTTCGTTGTATTTTTGCCTGATTTGGACCATTATATGACTTATTCTCATTGGTTGAATTTTCGCAGAAGTTCTTTATCATGAACATTGATTGATGGCGGCGTTTTACTTTGTAGTTGTTGCCTACTGGTCTGCCGACTGATCTGCTGTCGAGACTACCGATTCTGCTGGCCGAACATAAACTATGTATACTAAGGCCCTGTTTACATGAAGGGAGGGTAACCCTCCTAGGAGGGTTACCTTCTTAGAAGGGTTACCTTCCTCTATTGTATTTCCCTGTTTATTTTAAGGTTAGTTTTACATGAGAGGGAGGGTTACCCTAGGAGGAGGCTTACCCTATCTGCTTGCTAGGGTTACCCTCCTAGAAGGGTTATCTTTTGTCATGTAAACGCTAGGGGTAGGGACAACCCTCCTAGAAGGGACAAGTTTTAGCGGGAACAACGGAGAAAAGGCCGCTGCTTAAAGGATGCAGCGTGTGATTTCTCTCACGACACCCATCTACATCAGCCCCAACGAAACTGTCATTTCCGACACCAGTATAATCCACCTTTTTTAGGAAAGCAGCAAAGCGTTATGTCGTTTTTAAATCAGGTAGCATCAAGGGTTCGGAGGATCGAAGAAATTGGTGCAAACTCTCAGCAATTCCCTCCCCTATTGAATACCTACACTAGAAGATAACCCCCCCCCCCCCCCATATACCGTAACAAAGGGATGCCGCCTCATTAATATTCAGCATGACTCACGCACCGTGACTCACGCATGACTCACGCCTGTGACATGATTGGGCAAGATTGGAATAATTATAGTATACATGAAGCCAATGAAGCTATATAAGCTCGGTGATTTCGTATAGTTGCTACTTCCTAAAGTGTTTTACTTGTGGAGTTTACTGTCTGCGATATAGCGTTTCTTGGGAGATATTTTCGAAGATATTTTTGTCTGATTTTAAGGTAAGATGTTTTGCACTTATTCGTTTTATATTGCCTGACGACGTTAACTGTATATTTTATCAGAGTTTAATATACGTTTTGTTTCATTGACAGCAATGGATCTTATCGATGTAATTAAAGGTTGTACAACCGTCGAAGAAATTGAGGCTCTGGAATGGCTCTTTGATTTCGAGGAGAGGCATAAGGAAGCAGCCTTGTTTCAACGTATCATTATATTGTCGAATGCCTTGGAGCGTGATTTGGAGAACGAACGTTGTGGGATTTCTACGGTGTTAATGGATGGTTGGTCGGACGAGCAACGCGAATCCTTCAAGCGAGATTGGAACGATGATTCGTTTATGGCCGAGATGGACGATATCCCCGGCGGTCAGGCCCCCGAACCGGCGATACCTTCGTTAATGGCTGGTTGGTCGAACGAGCAACACGAATCCTTCAGAATGGATTGGAACGACGATTCATTTATGGCCGAACTAGAGGATATTTCTGATGTCTCTGGTGAACCGTCGATACCCGAGGTATCTATCCAGAACGGAGAAGGAAGCCAAAACGAGCCGCTAAACCAAGTACGGAATCAATAACAAGTAAGAGATCTGAAACTCTTCCGTTATTTACGATAAAATCTGTTAAGCAAGTACGCGTGAAAAAGTTTCAGACCACGGGCCTTGATTATCGTGTTCAGTTTGGCGATTTACAAGTCCAAGGTTTGCCTGATATCCTGAGACAACTACATAATGTATTTGAAAGCCTACTCGATCGCGTAACCGATGGTATTGCTATGCATGACCAAGTTAGATTTATTATGCATTCTCCCCAGCTTGAATATCCCATTTCATTAGCATTTATGCCTCGTGAAAGATTAACCGTCGAGAGAATCTTAGCCGAAATCGAAAGAGTAATTCAGTCGAACGATTCGTTTAAGTTAGACGATTCGATTACTGTCAATATCATTCATGTTGAGATGCCACAAGGCGGAACGGGAAGAAAGCGAAAGATTGCTAACCTCGATAAGTATCTTACTAACAAAAGAGCCATCTTCCGAATTCAGAACAAAGACGATCTTTGTCTTAGTCGATCAATCGTCGTAGCGAAAGCCAAAGTTGACAACGATGAACGATACCCTTACATAAGCGAGTCTCGGGGAGCTTTACAAGGTGACCTTGCTCACGAACTACATGAAAATTCCGGCGTACCACTCGGACAGTGCGGTATCGAAGAAGTGAAAAAGTTTCAAGCTTATTTGACCGATTACCAGATAAACATTGTCTCGAAAGAACATCTGAATGCTCTTATTTACTCGGGTCCTGAGGCGTCGAAGCGTATTTATCTCTACTCCCACGATAACCATTATGACGTAATTATAAGCATGCCAGCTTTTCTTGCTCGTAAGAAGTACTGCCACGTCTGTAAGAAAGGTTATGATAAAGTGGAAGACCACCTCTGCGGCGATACGTGCAAGTTAAGCTACACGCAAAACTGTCCGATTACAAGCTGGGTATTTTGCAACGATTGCGGCCGGCTTTTCAAGAGCCAAGAGTGTTTCGACAGGCACAAAGAAGCCGTGGGCGAAAAGCGTTCAATTTGTGCATCCGTTGTGAAATGTCAACACTGCAAACAGGTGGTGAAACGAGCTAATCAACACCCTCAGAGACATCACTGCGGTCTTGTTCGGTGTACAGTTTGTCAAGAGTATGTGGTCCCTGAAGACCACCAGTGCTATATTCAACCGGCAAAGAAAAGAAAAACCACTCGCGAAGCGCAATTGGACACGAATGATTTAGTAGATGATGAGGCGGAAGTTGGGGGAGACGAGAATGAAAACGACCGGGGCGAGGGAGGTTACAATCAATTATTTTTCTTCGATTTTGAATGCGTGCAAGAAGGCGGCGAACACGTACCGAATTTATGCGTTGTTCACGACGAAAGCGGTCAAGAGTGGGTGTTTAGCGGTGCAAATACACGGGACGAATTTTGTGAATGGTTATTTCAAGACCACAATTCGAACAGTCTAGTGATGGCTCATAATTTCCAGGGATATGACGGGTATTTCATCCTACAATATCTCCATAAGAATGGTTTGGTACCGGAAGTTATTATGAACGGTGCAAAGATATTAACACTAAACGTTCCAGAATTAGACATTAAGTTTATGGATTCGCTATGCTTTATCCCAATGAAGCGCGCGAGCTTTCCGAAAACGTTTGGTCTGAACGAACTTGCCAAGGGCTATTTCCCACATCACTTCAACACCGAAACCAACCAAAACTACCAAGGTCCTATACCCGACGCAAGCTTCTATGATCCAGACGGAATGCCTGCCGATGATCGTGACAAGTTTTACCAGTGGTATAATAATCAGAGAGCCAATAACTACGTTTTCGACTTTCAAGAGGAAATTCTGAAGTATTGCCGATGGGACGTCGACATCCTTCGACGTTGTTGCCAAGAATTTCGCGAACTGTTTCGTTCTGTTACTGATATCGACCCGTTTAAAGATTGTCTCACAATTGCCTCGGCATGCAACTTAGTCTTTCGAAAGAACTTTCTTCGTGAAAAAACAATTGCCGTTATTCCACCGCATGGTTATAGACCTCATGATAAGCAATCGGTTATTGCCCTAAAATGGTTAGCTTATACCGCGCAATGCAACGATATTTCCATTCGGCACTCTCGCAATTTTGGCGAGCAACGTATCGGACAGTACCGTGTTGATGGGTATCATGCAGAGTCAAACACCGTCTACGAGCTCCATGGGTGTTTCTGGCACGGCTGCGTCTCTTGTTACGCCAGAGACACCGTTAACCCCGTCAGTCAGCAAACCATGCAAGATTTACATCAACGCACGCTCGAGAAAACGCGTTTTCTAAAACGTCAAGGTTACAACGTGATTGAGATGTGGGAGTGCGACTTGAAACGTCAACTCGAAGCAAACTCGGACATGAAAACGTATTTCCATAATTTTGAAATTTCTGAGCCTCTCGAACCCAGACACGGACTGTACGGGGGGGCGGACGAACGCGGCGAAGTTGTTTCATCAATGCCAGCAAGACGAGCAAATTCATTATGTGGACTTTACAAGTTTGTATCCCGGGACGAATAAGTACTGTTCATATCCAGTGGGCCATCCTGAGATTATCACCGAGAACTTTGGCGATATCACAGAGTATTTCGATTTGGTTAAATGTACCGTTCTCCCTCCACGTGGTCTTTACCATCCGGTTCTACCGTATCGTGCTCACGGAAAGCTTATGTTTCCGCTGTGCCAAACTTGTGCTGACGGATTGAACCAAGAGCCATGCAATCATACAGACCAGGAGCGTGCAATTCAGGGTACTTGGGTAACCAATGAATTAGAGAAAGCGTTGGAGAAGGGTTATCGTTTGATTAACGTTCACGAAGTATGGCATTTCCCTAGACAGAGCAACGAACTCTTCAGCGAGTACATCGATACATTCCTGAAGATTAAGCAAGAATCCAGTGGTTTCCCCGAGGGTTGCGACACCGATGAGAAAAAGCAGCAGTATATCGACGAGTACTATCAACGCGAAGGCATCCTCCTGATGGATCGGAACAAGATCGAGAAAACCCCTGGCCTACGTGCACTGGCGAAGTTGATGTTAAACTCGTTCTGGGGTAAGTGTAATACTTCAAAAAACTTAGTGGTAAAAATGGGGGAAGTAAGTTAAATTGAACAGAATATTGATACGGTTGTCTTTTTTTGTTGTTTGTTTTTGCAGGAAAATTTGCGCAGAGAACCAACATGACCCAAGTAAAACTTATTACAGATCCGCAAGTGTGTTTCGATATGTTGACATCCGATGAGATTGAGGTGATGGACGCCTCGTTTGTGAGTGACGATGTCGTAGAGCTACGATATGAGTACAAAGGCAACTTCATCCAGCCGAATGCCAAGACCAATGTGGTGATTGCTGCGTTCACAACTGCTCACGCTCGGCTAAAGCTTTACAATACGTTGGAACAACTGGGAGAAAGAGTACTATATTACGACACGGACTCAGTGATTTACGTGAGTAAACCAGGAGAGCCAGAACCGGAGACCGGCGTTTATTTGGGCGAATTGACGGACGAGCTAGATGGTGGTCATATCACGACTTTCGTTTCTGGGGGTCCTAAGAATTACGCGTATGAAATGAACAATGGTAAAACGTGTTGTAAGATACGAGGTATAACTTTAAATTTCCAAACATTGGAGAAAATTAATTTTAATGTTATGTGTGATCTCGTGTATCTTAATATCCTGTGTGATATGGAAAGCACAGGTCCACCGAAAGTAGATATACCGTTCAAAATTACTAGGGACACTCGCACGAAGCAGGTTATCACAAAACAACAACACAAGGATTATAGAATAGTGTATAATAAACGGGTAATTATAGATAATTTCAACACTGTTCCGTACGGTTACTAATTTTTGCACATGGGTTCTGTAAATAACTGTAAATAGTTTAGAGATTTTAACTTATTAATTAATAATTTTAACTTTGTGTACTTGTAAATAGGAAAATGAATAATATATCTTTTATTAACACTATCTGTTGTCTTACTTTGAAGAAAAATTATTGCCAGGTGTGGGATTCGAACCCACGTCTTCTGGGACTTTAAACCCAGCGCCTTAACCATTCGGCCACCCTCACGCTTACATTCATGGTTCTATATTTTCTCTTTATAAAAAAATTGGATCACGAGGTAAAATAGGCTCCTGGGGGATCAGAAAGGGTACATGATGTATTATTCAAACAGGACTAATTATCAAATAAAAGTCCTTCCGGGACACATAAGTCCTTGAGAATCTAACGTAATTTAAGTTGTCGCTAAAACTCTAAACGTTTAGTGTACATCATGCCTCGGAAGCGTAAGGACTGCCCCATCTGTGGAAAGAAAAGTTTACTCAAATTGTCCAACCATTTGGCTGACTTCCATCAATTGTCCTCAAAAGATAGACAATCGTATTTGATTAGCGCTAAAGCTTCTCCTATAGATTTAGAAACTTTGTTAAACGAATTACACAGACTTATCCGAAATACTAAGTACACAAAACGGGTACAATGTACTAAGCGGCCAAAATGGTATAAATAAGATTTCACAAGCGTTCTGTTCAGTTTAACTATGTACTCCATACAGTTAACACATCCTTTCGGGCTCATGGTCTCTGGGGGGACGAAGACGGGGAAGACATCCTTTGTCAAGGAATTGTTAGCCAACGCCCAAATCATGATCGACCCTGCTCCAGAAAATATCATGTATTTCTACTCGGAATATCAAGATACATTTGCTGAAATAGAAACCCTAATTCCAGAAATTCAGTTTGTCCAAGGTTTGCCCCAATCGATGTTGGATAGCATTAACTCCCAAACAAGAAATCTATTTATAATTGATGATATGATGGGAGAAAAAGACGCTGAAATTGCTAAACTTTTTACGAAAAAATCGCACCATGGGAATCTCAGTGTAATTTATATCGTGCAAAACTTATTTCATCAAAGCAAAGATCACCGTACCATCTCTCTCAACGCTAGTTACTTAGTCCTCACGAAAAATGTCCGCGATGCTAGTCAAGTAATTCATTTGGCTAAACAGGTGTATCCCAGCAACACAAAGTTTTTCCAGCAAGCCTATCAGATGGCGACTAAAGAGCCATATTCCTACTTGTTTGTCGATCTCACTCCGACCTGCCCCGATGAAATCCGAGTAAGATCCGGGATCTTTCCGACTAACACCCACTACGTGTACCAGCCCAGAGTATAAAAGGGGCTGTTCAGTGACAATGCGATCATTTGACCATGTCTGCTTGTATAAGAAGGAACTGCGATGTTTTAAAAGTATTGGCAAAGTGTAATCCTCAACTGCGAAACGCAATTATAAAAGCTGCCGACGACGATTTATTAGAAGCCATTAGACAGTGTCTTTTGAACGTGTGGTGTGAAACAATTAAGATTACTTCGAAAACAGCAAGGAAACTAGCCCCTTATAACGATCATATTAAGTTTGTTGCTGATAAACGTCATCCAGTAACAAAAAGAAAGAAAGTTATTCTACAAGAAGGTGAAGGTTTTTTACCGTTTCTCTTAGCTCCTGTACTTGAACAACTGGCGAGTTTTTTAACCAAATAATGGAACACGTCAGGAGATTGGTACTTGTTCCAGAACATATGACAGATCGAAAGAAACCCTTGGTCACTCCTTTAACAGTGCAGGTGAATGAACTAGATTCAGAAATGCAAAATCTTCTTAAACGTCAAGATATAACACAAGACGAGAAAGTGAAAATGTACGATCAGTCGCTTCAACGTTATCTGAATTATTACGATAAACGAATGAGTAGCCCAGTACGTGTAAACGTCATATCGACGCCCATAGGTGACGACAAACCTGAAGAATCAGTGAATACAGAAGAGACTGCTGAAACAACACCCTCTGAGTTGCCTGGAGAGATAGAAACTGACATTTTAGAAAGTGTGCCTGTAACAATGAAATCAAGAGCTCGACAGTTGGTTAAGAAACTTAAAGCGAATAAAGACCTCATAGGATGGACTGACCAAGGACAGATGGTGTTCAAAGGACGACCCATTCCGGGTACAAATGTTGTTGACTTGGTCAACGATTCTCTACGCCAACGAAAGAATTTCAACCCTGCTGGATGGCAGCTTTTTGCAAAAGCATTAGGAAACATGAATGTTCCCGAAGGCATTATCAGAAAGGAAAATCGTTTGAGTGTGTTAAGAGAATATAAGACTAAAGATATTTCAGACACCACCACCCTGACGTCATCTCCAGCAACATAAAAAAGAACAAAAGAAAAACAGAAACGAAGAGACAAAAACTTACATCCATATAAATGGGTTAAATAAATTTATTCCTTGTAAAGCTTTGATATTACAATAAAGAATTGTTTACAACATTAATTGTCTTGTATTTATTACACACAATAATATTTACACATAAAGTCACGAACTAGCATGTCATTCCATTCTTTATTATCAGTAAACATGCCAACAATTGTTGACATGGGTATATTTCTACATCTATGTAAAGCATAAAACAAACAATATTGTCCACACACACGAGACCCTAATGACTGTAGAGTTTGTTCATTCCAAGTAAAACTGCTAGCATGATCTCGTAAAAACGTTTCAAAAGTTTTGCTATAAAAGCCTGGTCCTTGTCCGTACGAGTCCATGAACTCCCCTTGTCCATCTGAAGTGAGATAAATTGCTACCCAATGCGTACCAGGTCCATTACTAGAATCCACATTCAAAATAAAACCTCTAGGTCTTTCCGATATCTGACTCGGTAGACGTCTGATCCGATGGTAACACGTCTTTAAATACGGTCTTGGTAAATGGATCACCTTTCAGGACGTTCAGGATTTGTAGAGTGTTCATCTTAACTGCTAAAGTCGCATAGAACGTTGCGGTTGGCGTTAATTTCGATAAGACTTTGAAATTCTCCAAGCACCACGATATTTATAGCTGTTGTCAGAGCCGTTCCAAATTGAAATTCTATCGATACGTTTCCATTTTTAAGCGGTTGAATATGATCGCTTAGGCACAGATCAGCTGTCAGATCAAACACGAATAGAGTGTACCCATTGGCATACTCATCTCGTGTAATACCATTGCCATCATTCTGAAATAATTTGTTAGTACCAGCATACAGGGTTTGGAAAGCGGACACGTAGTTACTTCCTCTCGCAGCAGCAAATTTCAGTTGCAGGGGTTTTCCAGGCAAATGCTCCCCATTTACCGTTAGACCAAGAGAAGTGATGTCGTAGTTTTTGAAATTGAAAGGATTTTTGGCATAGGTACCATTATAAGCATCTGCATCGACCATTCCGATAACCACTCGATCAGGTAGAGGGCCTTGAAATATATTTGGTTGATTGCCTGACATATTTCCTCTCGGTACAGAAACCACTTTACAACTGACACGATTAATAGGGTACTTGGCCGTGATACGTTGAAGGGCATGGGTATGAGCCATCATAACGATAGAAGAGACGTTGACACGTCGAACGCGAAATACACATTCTTCCAAAACCACTTTAAAGTCAGGATGATCTGCTGACGATACCAGGGAAAATGGGTTTCTCGAACGCACTAATTTGAGTTTGATTGGTACAGAACCAAGTATATAACAGTCTTGTGCAAACAGGTCTGAATGGATTCTTCCTTCCATAGCCACAGACTTACTTTGACTTGCATGAACATACCGTAGTTTCAAACCCTTGTTTGCATCGGCATCTACTGCTACAGGGTTCACGACATCCATTCTACCAGCTTGATCTTTATAGAACAGCGCTGAGGTCAGATGAGATGATTTTGCGTCTTTGCTAAAGTTCAGTACAGTTTCCATATATGATCGGTAGGGATAAGCAGTGCTCGACGGTGTGACAAGTTTGTTGTTCAGGTAAACTTCTACTTGAGAAAATAAAGGATGCATCCACAGATTTACAGGTCCGACTTGAACATTTTCATCGAGATTAGATCCATCATTGTGGGTTATTTTTGCTTTCACGTGTAGGTAACTGTTTGCTAAATCGGTATACACATCAGAATTTGCAGCACACAGAAACTCAATAGTATCTGAAGCTCCAATACTCGATACTGGATCTATATCTTCCCAAAATCCTTTATTCATTTCTACTTGTGTAGCAGGCATTACAAATAAATCTAATTCTGATTTTGCACACTCACACGAATCTTTATGTAGGGCACTAAAAGCTTGACTCATGATTTATATTTTATAAACGGTCCAATCTGTGCTTCCGTAGGCTCAGATGTTTTCTTCTTCACAGTTTGTGAACGACTGACGGTTTTACGTTTTGTGTTGACTTTTATAGGAGAATTCACCCGTTTGCGTTTACGACCGGCTCCTGATTGGTTCGTAATCCGACGGACCCCTTGTTTAGCAAGATCTTTCACAGCTTCAGAACCACGCCCTTTTATCGCTTGCTTTACATTCTTCCCTGCCAGAACATCTTGACCAACGTCTTTTACAGCTTGCAGAGCTCTTCTTCCAATAGCTTGAGCTCCTCGTTTTACCAGAGGTATTGCAAAGCGTGCAATACTTTTAAAAAAACTTCCAATGCCGTAACCTTTCTGAATACGTGCACCTCGGAAACCAGGTAGACTTCCACCTTATTGTCTTCTTAAATAATGCTGTTGAAATTGCTTTACGTCTGGAATAATTGTATGTCTCATTTTTAAATGAAATACGAAGATCTCCGCTGTCTAAAGTGAAGTGTCACGATCGACTTCCCGAAGCCAAATGGTACGTTTTCGTTTTTGTCGTCCTTTATATTCACTTCAATCGATTCGAAGGACTTTACCTTGACAGGAATATAGTGTAGGTTACGGAGACTGACGTTCACGTTTTCTCCATAAACTCCTTGAGTATTGACAATTCTGAGTAGGGGCACTTTGACATCACCGACAAACTGTGCATCCACGATATCAGTGTATACATACATGGCTGAAAATCCACCGTTAACATCTGCTACGTAAGGACTTAGGGTTTTCTTTTTAATGACGGTGTCTTGTTGAAACCCTAATGTTGTAGCAATATCACCAGATATCCACACGAGTCCACCTTTTGGCACATCAATCATGACTTTGTGTTTACTTGCAATTGAAGAAAATTTTATCTTGGTTCGTGCCTCTTTGTTCATGCTACGGTTTAAAGCCCCCACCAGCTCAGCAATGGTGTTATAGTAGCCATCTGGGATAATACCCGTATCGTCATATTTTGTTCCAGCGTTATAGAGAAACGTTTGTTGACTACCTTTTCGAATCGTGCTCCATGTATGGGGATAATATAACTCTGACAAAGCTACTTCCCAGTCACCTGTCAGTTGTATAGTTTCAGCAAGCTTCACTTTAAAATTTGCTACAGTGTTATCTGGAAAATATTCCATAGAGCTATTGCTTGGAAGCGTTAAATAAAACTGTGTTGCCATGTCGAAGAATAATACACAAATGAACACAAATTGTAAAATACACACATTTTTATTTCGTTATATCTTTTACATTATCGGCTGATACCCAAGAATTAAAATCTTCAGGGTAGCCTAACCATTTTACAAGATATTCTCTACGTTTACCACGCATGCGTGACGTAATTACTCTTTCTATTCTATAAAAGTCACTATCTGTCTTTGCAACTCTTTGCAATTCCTGTTCGTAAAATGTTCCTTGTAACTCTTCTCCGTGATAATCAGCAATCTTGTACACTGGCGGTCGTCTGGGTACTCGCTTCGTGATGGAAAACACCTCTTCGGTCCAGTTAGGTAAGTAGCCTTTCTTGAATGTACGTCTTGCTTTGCTAATCCGAACTTGGTCATCAATGTTGAATTTATATTTGATGGGTTTGATGGACTCATCACCATACAGTTTTTGCCATACAATACTTTCGTTTTCTCGATTAACATCAGCTGGTCTCATCCCAATACTACGGTGTCTCGAATGATTGTAGGAATATACTAATTTTTGTAGTACATCGGTATATTTCAACGTATTCTTTGCTGTAAAATATTTCCACATTTTCCCCTTTAAGGTTCGGTTAAATCGTTCAACGATGGATGCCTTGGTATCGTTGTGTGTTGTAAAAAATCGAATATGTTTGTCCTTCAGTAACTTTTGAAAACGTTTATTGGTAAATTCTGTTCCTTTATCAGTATGAAGTTTTTCCGGCTTCCTTCCTTTCTTTAGTATCTTTTCAAAGGCTTTAACCAGACTCTCTGCAGTCTTTGTTTTTAATGGTTCCACCCACGCAAATTTGGACAGTACATCAATAACAGTTAAAACGTATTTATAACCATTATTTGTTTTACTAAGCGAGTCCATAATTACTAGATCCGCCTCCCATTGTTCATCCATCGCTCCAACAATAACACGATTTCGCTTGAAAATATGTCGTACGGGTTTATGCAAAGTATAGGTATCTTGCTGTCTAAGCCATGTTTTTATCTTGTTTCGGGATATCTGGAATTTACCGTCACTTTTTACGACACGGTATAAGGCCTCCAAAACTTGCTGGACTTTTTGGGTTGTAATACAGGTCGTGAAGGTACTGTTCCGCCATCTAATTCGGATGCCTGTATCACAATCTTCCCCCCACAGCACGGCGAGATGCAGCGAATCTTTCGAAAAATATTACGAAGGGCTATTTGTGGTAAACCGCCACAGCAAGTCATGTTTACACAATTAAGGTTAGAGGTAAATGAATGAAAAAAAGGCAACGACGCAATATATATACACTCAGGCGATATATGCATATATTAATCTCTGGAACAGTTGACCAAGCATTCGTAACGAAGAATTCTTACGCCTCTTGTATTGTGATAAATCTACGTTGTGGAAATCATTCACCGTTCGTCGAACGGCCTCTCGAACCGTTTGGTTATCGTACGAATCGCTAACTCTGTACACGAAAGCGAGATAAGCGACTATTCTTCCAATTTCTTCCATTTCTTCATAGATATGATGAAGGTTCACACGATCTAATTGATCGCTAAAACTATCAAACAGGTGTCGATGATCGTCAAGACATGTCTGAATATAAAATGATAACGTATCTTTATCGATATCAATGTTATGTTGTTTTCATTCATCAAAAATTGTATCCATAGCGTATGCGTATTGGTCTATAACAAATCGTGTTCACACGACCAAAGTTGGAGATAAATGAATCACAAAAGTGTCAGGTATAAAAAATATATTTATTAGATAGATGATTAGAATACAAAATTATACATGTTCAGCAAATGTTCAGTTTTTCCAAGTCTATAGTCAAGTCATTTACCGACTTTTGAAAAAGGTACTTTTCGTAGGCTTTCTTATGATCAGTTTCATGGCTCGTGAATGTCTCTCCAGTCTTTTTGACTGTATATCTGTAAGATGGTGGCATACTAAACAGAACAGTGGAGAATGGTTCAAGGGGATCTTCTTCCGGTTTCCATTCGAAAAAGTCACAGCAGTTTTCTCTCTCGTTGGGACACGAGTAAAACAGACGACCTTGGTTGTCACCCTCTTTCTTGACTTTGCTAGTACGACAAATCAGATCATGTCGACACATTGGTTTGATACCCTCGAAGACATCAGCCCATTGCCAAAACGAACAGGGATTTCCTCGTTCGCAGCAAACAAAGTATGGTCTCCCGTAACTTTCCTTCATCTTATCTTTAACCATTCGCATTTGTGCCAGTCGTCCATGGCCAGGCCATAGCACCTTGGATGTATACATCCACTTTCATGGAAGGAGGCTACGGCTTTTCCAAACATGTAGCAATCTTCTTCTGGGCAAAAGAACTCGCAACTAGGTTTCTGTCCACAAAACCAAAACGTACCCTTCTGTGTAATTGTCGAAGATGCAGGTTCACCATGTAAACATTCCATTGTGCAACGGTAGAATTTCTAATGCTTTCAAAAACGTTCCAATCCTTCTCTAAAGTCTCGAACAAGTACAGATGACCAGACCAGGTGTAATCCTAACATCGTAATGTCCGAGCTTATATAGCTTCATGTATACTAAATTATTCCAATCTTGCCCAATCATGTCACAGGCGTGAGTCATCGTGAGTCATGCGTGAGTCACGGTGCGTGAGTCACGCTGAATATTAATGAGGCGGCATCCCTTTGTTACGGTATATGGGGGGGGGGGGGGGTTATCTACTTACACTGTAAAAATTAAATGTCAAAACTACCAATTTTGTTTTTGATTACCAATTAAAAATGGTTCTTTTAACCTATTTTAAATTGGTTAAATTAATTGGTAAAATCAAGCGATTCTTAATGTGTTGGAATAACTAATTACAAATTGGTAAAATAATTTATTTAGCAATTAATAAATGGTTGAAAGCCAAAACCGAGAACAGAGAACGAACGTCAAAAGAAACACTGAAACAAAGCCAACAAACTTGTAAAACTAGTCAGCCTCAAGGAAAAATAAACGGAATCGGTTATTATTCGGGACGGTTTATTAAAATATAACAGAAACTTGTGGAGAAAGCTAAGCACAAAGGAATTCTTTTCTAAAAGAAAGCTCACGGTACATTATCAAATTATAGGAAGGTTGCCCGTTGCATCATGATGTATACTGCAAAAGCATTGAATATATAAAGTTGCCTCACGTTTGGAGCGATCGCTAAGCCAAACAGGATTGTGTCCCCTGTGAATTGTGGGATTTCCCGCCCAAATCAAGAGTGTTGTCTTCAACGGCGGGTTTCTTCAAGTCAAGAGCTATTTTTTTGGGCGCTGCTTTAAGATGTCTTATATGCCGATAAACAAGAAGTCTACGGTCTACGAAGTTACTTCGTTTTTAAATGCCAATGGTTTTTCGGCTGTGGTTAAAGAATTTGAAGGTAAAAGTTCTTTATTTCGATATTTCACTTCGAAAAGGGTAGGCTCAGTTTAATTTAGGTTTCAAATTTATAATTTTGTTCTTCTACGTTTTATAAGCAAACGAAATTGACGGTGAAGATTTGTTTTCAATGGATCTGGTCGACATTAATGGCCTAATCCCACAGTTTAAGGCAAGGAAACGGTTCATAAGTGTATGGACGGCAGTGACAGACATGGTAAGGTTTTTATCGAACTTCTTTTACGAACGCCATATTGCTTGATCATGATTTGCTGGCACTGGAAAATTTCTTCAAATTGATTTTCATCAGTTTCTGCCAGACCGCCCAATCTTTTCCTGCGAAGATTCCTCTCGTCAAGTTTTAATAATACTGTACATTAAAGTTGTTGTATTCAAGGCTTTAAATATAGTAAGTTTGTTTTTAATGTTTTTTGCTCACGGCGTAATTTTTAAGATATCGAACGACATTTTGCGACGATTTGCTTTTCACCGGCAACATTCTTCAAAATAATATTCTTCAGTTTCTGCCAAGCTGCCAAACCTTTTCCGGCAACGTTTTCTATAGTAAAATCTTAATCAGTAGTCTGTACAGAGTTGTAGTATTCAAGCTTTAATATTCACAAAAAAATATTAGATGAAATCTTTATCTTCAACATCTTCGACAAGACGTGCAGAACTTTAGAAATGCATCCTGAACAGATTGTGGTTGGCACATAAAGATATAACTAGACTTTAAATATTTTCTGTGACGGTTTGATATTTGGTAGAAACTTGGTCTTGGGCATGTTTACCGCTGGATATTTGAAGTTCAAACATCAAACGTAAGGAGTGGAATGGCTAAAGTTATCACAGACACCTTTTACTTCTTATTGAAACAGGATAGCACAATTTACAATAGAGTTTTAAAAAATCTACATAGAGTTCAGAAATATTTATTTATCTATTTACTTAATTTATCAATTTATTTCTATTTTATTTTATTTATTTAATTTATTCATTTATTTAATTACGCCATCCATCCATTCATATAGTTGGTGGGTTGGTGGATGTGTTATTTATTTATTTATTCATTTATTTATTTTCGTGTTTGTTAATTTATTTCCCTTCCCCCCTTTCTTGTGGGGGTGGGGCGTGTGTGTAGGGTGTAGGGTGGTGGTGGTGGTTGTGTGTGTGTGTTTGGGGGGGGGGGGGGTAGTTAACATGTTCTGTCTGTTACTTTTGTTTTATTGATTTTGTTCTCTGTCTGTTTCTATTATCTGTTAAGCTTGTATGTTATTTTGTAATTGTAATATAATGGATCCACAGTAATTAGCTGTTACAGTATATTCCTGCTTTGTACCATGCTGTAAGGTTTTTTGTTGTATAAAATTGTATGTATATAGTGATGTATGTATTCAAGGCAAAGGTAAATAAAATAAAATAAAATGAAAATCAATTGTTGAAAACTCGATTTCATGATCATGTCATAAAGAAATGGTTGACAAAACATTAATATGTTTAGACGTTCGACTGTAATGGAGTGAAAGTACCAGTTGTTCCAGAAGTGTCTGCTGTGGTCACACCAAGTCACACTTGTGATGTAAGTTATATACACTTCTAAATTATGTTAAGCCCCAAAGGGGAGGGGACAAGCATATGTGGGCCATTGATTTTTCACGCAAATTTTTAATCAAATTTCTCACTGTCGGCAATAGGTCATATTGAATGAAAGAATGTTTGGGGCCAAGATGATAAGATTCAAATTCCCAGGGGTGGGGTTGGTATTGACTGAACAGGAGGTGTTTACAGCAAAATTATTCTGCCCATAGTCTTTTGGTAAAAATGAGCAATGAAGGAGTGAGGTTTAGGTGAAAGGACCAAGGGCAGGATAATGTCGCTGTAAAGACTGACCAAGCAAGGTTAATTAAAAGAAGAAAATTGTGTTAAGACCACTCACATGACATGTAATAAATACAAGTAAAACACATATTTCTTTATTTTTTATAAATTATTTAAGGTGGCTTCCCCACGTGCATTATTTTATTAAACTGTGATGACTATTCATGTCCACAAACTGGAAAACAGCGACATTGCACTTAATTGCAACGGAATTGATCTTGAGAGAGTATATTCTTTCAAATTATTAGGCACTCAAATGAATGAACATTTGTCGTGGACAGAACACGTAAAGAAAACGATATCTTCATGTTATTCAATCCTTGCAATATTACGAAAACTAAAACACCTTGCGCCGTTTCATGTGAAAAAGCAACTTGCTGAATGCCTCGTTCTTTCGAGACTGGACTACAATAGCTGTGTTGTGGAGCCTATTCCAGCATATTTAATTAAACGTTTATCCCGGGTGCAATTATCTGCCGCAGCTTTTGTGACTAATCACTATGCCAAAGAGATTGATTTACTAAAACTTGGCTGGCTACCCTTAATAGAACGTCGTGAATACCATTTGCTGAAATTAGCCCACAAAGCCCTGCATAGTTCAAAATGGCCATCTTATCTTCCATTGGAACGTTATATTCCATCAAGAACACTTAGATCATCATCTGATGGAATTCAACTGGTAGTACCAAAAATAGATGGCTCTTTTCAATATACTTGTGCCAAAACTTTTAATCGTCTTTCAAAAGACATTAGGAACTGTATAAATCACGTACAGTTTTCCAGACTTTTAAAAACTCATTTAATTAGTTCAGCGAAAGAAAGACATAATCTAACATAATACTTATATATATATTTTATTCTTCTTTGTAATTTTAATAGTATATAATCTCAAAATTTTATCTTTTATCTGTAAGCATATTGTATATATTTAAGTTATAGTTAATTTGTATTACTTATACTTAATTGTTAATATATGTAATTTTTGCGGATGAAGAGCCACTAGTTGGAATGCCGTAATAAATCGTTATTATTATTATTATTATTATTATTACTATTCTTAAATAGTGATTATTATTCTCAAACACTGATTAATATTGTACAATGATGTAACCAAAAGTTAACATGCATGCAGCACTTCTGCAATCAGCCTTTAATGCCTTTAATGCCTTTAATGCCTTTAGCTATTTAATTTTCAAGAAATAGGGCAATCTCCAGATCTTAAAATACTGCAAAAATATTACATGAATTGTATGTGCCGTATTCATAAATTTAAAATTCTTCTTTGTAGTCAGTGCGAACTGAAACCAACAACCAGTTACAAGACACCACTGACATTGACAAAACAATGGAAATATCAGATAGCGAATCTGAAAAAGAATTTGATGAACAGGTTTAAATAATTATTGAAATCTTTATTAATAATACGGTACATGTAAAATATGTACATTGTAACATCTTAATGAGTTGTACCATACAGTACTTGCTTTTTGGTTTGCTTATAGTCGGATAGTGCTTGGATTATGATGCTTGGATTGATGGCAATTAGGCAGAATAGATGGTCTTCCAATTGAACTTAAATTGTGTGTATTTGTAGTTGTTACAGAGGTAAAATTAACATGTAAACATCAAGAAATTAATTTCGTTCTTTGCCACGACTCAATTCTGCAAGGACCCACAAACAAGACTGTTTCTTGTTTTTAAAACATTTCAAAACAAACTGCTCTTGTTGCAGCAATCAATCAGTACCTTATCACGAATCAGAAAGAAAGTTCAAATGTTTCAATTAATTGCAACACTGTGACAGCTACTGTACATGTACATGTACTGTACAACTAAAAAGTGATTTAAGTCTCTATATTTTTTCTTAAACATGCTCTCAAAGATCAAGAAATGCAATTCCAGAGACCCTGAATTAAACTTTTTTTTCGGGGGGGGCATGCCCCCCAGATGTACAGTACAAAAATGGATACAGTAACACACAAAGCTACTAAATAAATGTTTCCCAGAAGAAACTGGTCAAAATGAGGTTAATCTATACAACAAAACAGTCATTAGAAGATGTTCATATGTCCTGCATTTAATGTCTTAGTAACACATCAGTTCAGAAAGGTTTAAAAGTAATCAGAAATTGTATCGAGCCTTCGCTCGAAACGTTAGACTCCTACGTTCTCTGTTTCAGCAGTATATCTAACCTTACTATTTGCCTATAGAAGCACTCGGTGCCTATAGAGATCTATAGGTTGGTCGCCTATAGGCTTGTATTCCTATAGGTTGCCTATAGGAAATGTTACAATTGCCTATAGAAGCCTATAGAATCCTATAGGTTGGCCTATAGACTACTCTATAGGTCACCTATAGACTGTTAGGGTTGGGTTTTGGGAAGAATATCATTGTCCTGCATGGTCACTTAAAATAATAATAGTAAAGGTCAAGCTTTATCAGTGTTTGCTACCAATATGTTTGAATCAATGACCAGGATACTCAAATCTAGTGACCTTCAATTTCAGTCACCATTCCTACATTCTCTGTTTCGGCAGTATCTAGCCAAAACTATATTTTGATTGTTGTTTCAACACCGCCTATATGCAGCACGCTACATTTATCAAGAAGCTTTTTGGAACAGAAATTATCATTATTATTTTGTTCATGGTCAAGATTGGTATTTGTTTGGGTCTCCTGATACCCATCACAACCCTAAATAACATTTGGCTAACTGGATTTAGAAAATATAATATTCCATAATACACCGCCATTCGATTCGCAAAATATGATGGTGGCTGTCTAACTGCTGTGAAACGTTTGCGCATGCGTAAACTAATCTCCAATATTATTAGTAATCGCACAATCCAGCCGTTCCAAGTTCGCGCTGTTCTTTCTTTACATTTTTTACTTTAAACTTCACTAAACATCGTCTGTGACATCGCTGAATTCGTTGGACTCTTTGTTAATTATATGTAAACAAATCAATCATAATCAAATGCAATCATACACAAACCAATCAGAATAGAGCTTTTCGGGCTTTTTTGTTTATGGACAAATCAGAAGAAAAAGCCAAAATCCGGCTTTTTCCCTCTAGCTTTCATTTCCTTTCCTTTCCTTTCCCGCTGCGCCTGCAAGTTTCCGCCACCCGCAGGAAGGGAAAAGCGGGCCTTACTCTTAATATAACGTTTATTAGATATTTTAGGCTGAAACCGGAGATACGGATATGGGTTGATCTCTTCTGACACAGCGTTGGAACTGACCTCTTTATCCTTAGCCGCTGAAGGCATGGTGGTATGCCAATTTGCACCGATTAATTTTATTTTGAATCTTGTTGTTACTTTAGATGCCAGCTATTATGTTTTTAACTCCAGTGGCTTAAGCAGAAATGTATATCTTTTTTGGAGCATTTATTGCTAGGCAAAACGCCAAGTCCTATGCCTATTGCACTTGATCACTTTTTGTCAAATTTAAAATACACATACTTAATTTTATTTATATCATCATATCATTCATATGGAACTGGATGTTATATTTTTACGTTTATCGTCTTATACAGACAGTATGCTTATATAGATGATATTTTCTACGATTTTTTGTCCGTTAGTGTATATGTACGTACACACGTAAAACCGCACAGTCTGATCAACTCTGATATCAGATCTGTTCACCCTTGATACAACCTGCGAGCCTGGCAGCTACATAATGTATACGACATCATATGCGTATAATAGCTGATACTGCAACAGGCTGTATCAGGGATAGCTACATTTTTCTGAACATATGCAGTGTGCGTTTTTGCGCGTGTATATAGTTCATGTTAATACTCTGCACTGTCGCCAAACGTTGCCTCAAATCAATCAATTTATATATATATATATATATATATATATATATATTCAAACAAACAAAGTGTTGTTCGCGAAATGTCGAAAAGTGCTCAATACCGTAAAGATAGAGCGAATATACTATAAGTGGGCTTACCTCAAATGTTGATGGATGAGGTAAGCCCACTTATAGTATATATATATATTGTTCAATATATTGTATAAATTGTTCTTTATTATGCTCCAATGAGCTGCAGTATAATCAGTACTCTTGCATATCGCGACTGGTTTAGGCATCATACCTGGTCCCTTGTTGGATGTCAGGTGGTTCCAGGGTATTTGAACGGTTAGCATGTGGTGAGAGAGCCAGCAAAAGCATTGCACAAATTCTTGGAGCATATATATTAATTATATATACGATTGGCGATAGAATGTTCAGTAATTCCCATGTTGTGATACAATGTAGAAAATATGGTCATAAAACCTTTAAAACTTTTGAAAACTTTTGTAAATTATTGCGTGCAATCGGTTTTTCATTAAATTGGTCGTTTCAACCATTTTGTTATTTCAACCAATTAAAATTGGTTGAAAAGTCACTTTTTAACCATTAAAAATTGGTTACCTCTCAGATTCACCCAGGGTACAATTTAAAATTGGTTGAAATAACAATTAATTTAATTGGTAGAAACAACCAATTTTATTATTACTTAATTCTATTATTTTGAGTGTAATCTACCATCCTCCCGGGAATGACGATATAGCCTTACAAAGCCATATTACTGAATGTCTCGATCTCATCCTTTCCTCCCATCCAAATTCTGGCATTATTTTAACGGGCGATTTCAACCAGTTCAAACATCAGCGGTTATGTTCCTCTTTCGGTCTTAAGCAGATAGTGAAACAAGCTACAAGGGGAAATAACATTTTAGACAAAGTGTTTACAAACATTTCTAAATATTATGACTGCCCTAATATCATTGCTCCTTTTGGTTCTTCTGACCACAATTCAATTGTGTTGAATCCATTCAAGTCTAACGCAAACCTCAGTTGAAGATCCTCCCGATTAGTCCGAGATGGACGACCTTCTAACCGTAGAATGGTGAGGGAAAAGTTGTGTCAAGTCAACTGGTCTCCATTGTATTTCATGCAGTCCTGCGATGAACAGTTTCACTTCTCTTCCACTACTGTTAACGAGATCGTTGAGAACTATCTTCCACTCAGACAAGTGAAATCTCATTCTAGTGACAAGCCGTGGATTACTCCTGAGATAAAGGCCTTGATTGCAAAGCGACAACGCGCTTGGTCCAGAGGAAATAATATCACGTTTAAGCACTATAGGAACAAGGTGAATGCTCTGTAAAAAGCACGTAACTCCTACTATAATAGGAATATTGCTGATGTCCAACGATCCAACCCCAAAAAGTGGTGGTCAACCGTAAAAAGGATCGCAGGCCTTTCTTCGTCCAAACGTCTCACTACGTTGATGTATGATAATCGACCATACCAAGGTGAGGAGCTAGCCAACCTATTTAACGATAAGTTTGTTGCAGTTCGGTCGACCCTTCGGTTTTGGAAGGCCGAGCCACGTGACTAAATGTGTTATTCATGACTATCACGTGACTACGAAAGTGTATCATCAATTAATGGCCACTTTGTTCGAACAGTATGCGAAGCGTTGAATTGTATGTGAGGGTTTTGATTTTTAGAGTTTTATTCAAGATGCCAGGATCTAATTGCTCGATATACGGCTGCGGAACAAGTAGGAAGCACACTGGCGTCAGTATCTTTTTAATTCCGACTGGTGAAGATGATCTTTCGATGAAAACTCGCGCCGCATGGATAAACGTTGTGACGAAGGACCGCACAATCAATAAAGATTTGAGAAGGCAGATTGAGAATCGTAGCTTGCATGTCTGCGAGAAACATTTTAAAGAAGATCTTATCGAAACTTGTAAGTATCAATCGGAGATTTTTTCAGTTTATACATCCAAATAGCGTAGAATCTCTCATTTGACATTCTCAGTAATTTACATAATTTGCCCACTGTTTACAATATGCGACTATGTGTCGCACCACAGTCGCATATCATTGCACTTGGTTTCATTACAAACTTTCTTCTTTGGTTGAGACAATGACTATGTAGATCAATTGTAATACACAAGTATTAACTCACAGCTCATTTTGATACTGTTTTGCTTTCAGATGCCACTCGTAAAATGTTTGCCCCTGGCGCAGTACCTACGTTGTACTTGCCTGTCAAAAGCCAACCTTCAACACCTATTACTCCGAGACGACAGCTAATACGACAACCACCGAGCGATATTTCCTTGAAATACAAAGATTTTGACGATTTTAAGGTGGCTCCATACAGTTTCTAGAAAAATGGAAAATACAAGTTTGAGAGTCCAAAACACGTGCATAAACAATTCGGGAAAAGAATAAAACTGAATGTTGTGCATAGTTAAACATTGTGCCAATCAAAAACTGTTACCAAATAAATAGCAACAGTTGTTGCTATGGCAACAATGACTTTCCAAAATGGCGGCCAATTACCCTTCAAACTAATTTAATTCGAAAAAAACTTTGGTGACCCCAATTTTTTTTTCATTAAAACTTTTGTTGAAGTATGAGTAATCAATAGGCCAATTTAAAAAAAATTCTGTACAACAAAATTTTTTAAAAATTAACAAACATGATTTTTCCGGAAAAAAAATTATTCGTTCTACAGATTTTTTTTAAAATCGGCCTATTGATTACTCATACTTCAAGAAAAGTTTTAATGAAGAAAAAAATTGGGGGTCACCAAAGTTTTTTTCGAATTAAATTAGTTTGAAGGGTAATTGGCAGCCATTTTGAAACGTCATTGTTGCCATAGCAACGAGGACACTTCCAAAATTGTCATTGACTGTTTCCACCGGTCTGAATTTCTCTGTCGCAGTCTACAACTGGTTTCTTCCTGATACCCACACTTTTTACCAAACTCGCAAGCGTTCTGTAAAATTTCATACCATCTCTACAATTGTCTGCTGTACAAAAACTAGAAATAAGTGATCGTCTGCCTAATGATGAACTCCACCATCCCTATGCAACAGATCCCAACTCTGGTGGATCATCTTAGTGGTATTGTGAAACATACTGTCCCACCAGCAGTGTTATGATGATGACGGTCCACCATTCCAAGCAAGTGTGTTCTTAAGAGGTTCAGATTTGTGAAATGCTGTGTGAGAATGAGAATCCTTGCAGAAGTTGCACCAACCAGGATGTATCCCTCACCAAGCACACCAGCACAACCACTCAAAGATAAAGCATCTCTTTCAGCATCAAGATTTGTAGCCACTGTCCAGAAAGAGTTGTACGCAAGCAACTTGAGTATCGAATATATCAAAACTTGAGAATGAAATTCAGAAAAACAGCATCACCATCAACGAAACCCTGAGAAAAGACCATCTTTCTATTCTGGTGGACATCAAGTGAAGTCACCCCTCACATGAATTTTTTTTGGAACAACAAAGGAAAGTTCTTTCTTCCCCTAAATTTGGAAGAAGGTATCACCCACACATCGCCAGATTTTGCTTGTCAATCCACGCAAAATCCCCAGCTGCTTACCGAGAGCTGAGAGATTCTGGCATTTTGGTCCTACCCAGTGGGAGAACTTTAAGGGATTACCGGAACTTTTTCAAGCCTAAGGCAGGCTTTAATTCACAGAACATTGAAAGATTGATGGAACGAACCAGCAAGTATCACGATATCCAAAGATATGTTGTGCTTTCATTTGACGAAATGAAAATTCAATCTAATCTTGTCTTCAAAAAACACTCCAATGAACTTATTGGATTTGTAGACCTCGGAGAGGAAGAGTTAAACCAAGCTACTTCTGTTCCAGAGCTTGCCACCCATGCCCTTGTGTTCTTTGTCCGAGGTGCAGCCACTGATTTGAAGTATGCCCTAGGTTACTTCCTCACCAGGGATGTCACATCTTACCAAGTGCTGCCATTGTTTTGGAAAGCTGTGTCAATCCTAGAGATACGTTGAAATTTATGGGTTTGTGCAGTTGTGAGCGATGGAGCTTCTCCTAACCCACGTAGATACGAGATACATTCCTCTATGACTGACATCAAACAGTACAAGTAGTACTAGTAATAGTAAAAATTTAATACTTTAAATTGTACAAATGTCCTATTAATACAAAAACTCATTGTGTTGAAAATATACTTTAATTCCCTTTATTTCCCACATTGTATACAGTATTTACCTTTTTTGTATTTCTGTTTGGCTAGTTAGATATAAAATAAGGGAAGAATACAACATTGGGGTATTGAACTCACCAATGTGTTTTCATGTTTCATATGCAGTTCAATGGTTCTAAGGGGCTATTTATATGGAGGCGAGTTACCCGGCTATCCGAGTTACTCTGCAAAGCCGAGATCCTGGCTTGTACACATAAGAAAGTATTGTTTTTTCCCGGCTCAGTGTTTTTTGGGACAGGCGAGTAAGTCGCCTTGCTGAGATCTCAGCAATGAGAGCTGGGATCTCGGCTGGGCGGGTTAACAATTATCTAATGTAAACATGAGATGCATTTGTTTTTTTCTGCTACAGTTACTGGCGAAGAAAACCATGAGATACATTGACATGTTACCGGCGAAGAAAACCATGAGATACATTGACATGTTGCCTGATTTAGTTTATGCTTACAATCATCCACTTCATCGTAGTATAAAAACAAAACCCGCTCTTGTAAATAATGCAATCGAAGATAAAGTATGGCATACGTTGTACGACAGCGACATAGATGATTTACAACCTGTACACTACAAATTTAAAATAGGTGATCAAGTCAAAATTAGCAAGATTAAGCGTAAGTTTGAAAAGGGATATTTGCCAAATTTTTCAAAAGAAATAAGACAATATCACGACGACCTTCTGTCTACAAGATTAAATATTCCGATGGTGAAGAGCTCCAAGGAACATTCTACGAGAAAGAACTTCAGAAGGTCATCAAACATGACGATACTTATGAAATAGAGAAGATTCTAAAGAAACGAGGAAAAGGAAAAAATGTACAATACTTTGTAAAATGGTTAGCTTATCCAAATAAATTTAATTCATGGGTCACCGCTTCTCAAATAAACCGTTTTTAAACATTTGAATGTGTCGTGTTCTTTTATTATCTCTTGTATGATCATGATGAACGGAACACATTTTTATCTGACGCTTCCTAGCAATGCATCTCTCTCTACATTTCCCAATAACACTACAACCGAGTTATCGAGTGAAATTACCTCAGACAGTTGATCTTAACGGTAACTGGGAAGTCGGTCTATACTCGATGACTTATCCCCACACGTGGTATAATCTTCAGCTACATCGGTGATGGTGTTATTTTTATGGTTACTTTTGTGGACTATGGGTTTTATAATTCCATGACAGATTTTATTAAATCTGTAAACAAAGCCTTGTCAAAGGGCACAAAAGGGAATATTTCAATGACGTTTGATATTCGAACTGAAAAAGTGACAGTTCACTTTAAAAATGGGTACGTGTTTGCTATGAAAGGTAAAATGTCAATTCATCTTGGATTCGGTGGAAAGGAAGTAAAGCTTGTCAAGACGACCGCGAGTCCTTATGTCAGTAACATTAATGGCGCCATGAATACCATTTATGTGTACTGTGATATCGTGCAACCACAAGTAGTTGGAGATACCAATACCAATGCAAACCTGTTGAGATCAGTGCCTGTTGAAGGGAAATTGGGTTTTAAGAAAAACCCATTTAACTTTCAACATTTTAACATGTATTCTCTTGGTATAACAGTAAATGGAGAAGCCATACCTTTGAAACCTATTCAGCTTTCCTTCGGCGTAAACAAGAGGTTTATCGAAGCATTTTACACCCAGTTTTCTGGAACAGAAAAAATGTACTACAATACCGGTGACGGTATATCCGGAGAAGAATTTGACAAAGGTTATGCAGTGTATGCATTCGATTTAACACCGTGCACTCGAATTAGATCCTATCACAAGAAAAACGTTTTGCGGTGTCTTTGCATCCGACAAGCTACCCAAAGTTATAGAACGTTTTCCGTGTGGATTCGTGGCAAACACAGACCCAAGCAACGAACCTGGAACACACCGAGGAAATTAACAAGGCAACCTAGCACATGCATCAAGATATTACATTACAACACCAAAAGCAAACTTACTTAATTATTTGAACCTTGATCGGAGCTTAGCAAAATATTCTCTTTTGGTCCTGCTGCCGTGCGAATATTACCACCTCACAAAGCAGGGATTAAACTTTTATTGCATGCGAGATATAACCTGTTTGTCCTATACTAAGTTTCAATTAACATAACGAATAAAACCATTACACGTTTTTCCTGTTTGACATTTTTATTCAAACGGTATAAAATATAGGGACGGTAGTTGAAAACAGTCAGTTGCAGACATGTCTTCAATGAGTAATGCTTGTTTTGTTCCATTTGTTTTGCATGACGTGCTTTATAACAATGTTTTATGGCTCCGTTATCTAAGAACAGGAGTTGATAGCACAGAAGTCATTTTCGAAGTGGTCAAGAAAGGATATCCGAATATCGTTGGTGCACGCTACTTAAGAACATATGTTGGAAATGATGAAGTTAAACCCAGTGATTTACACAAAATTGTTTATTTTTATGTTAATTTGAAGTTGGCTGTAAAGGAAGAGGAGGAGCCAAAAGAGAAGAAAAAGTGGACGACTAGAAAAATGAAAGGTGGAAAAAAGAAGAATAGAGAATAGCGGGTGTGATGAACACTAAAAACGTTAGAACATTTACCAGGATATCTATAAAAAGAAAAACCTCTGTGTCTGCAACAGTGACAAGTGGAAACAAGCCTGCAGCAATGACATTGCCAAAAATTATACATATTGACTGATATATCATATAATTGTATTGAAATAATTTTTAAATGTGTTTGTAATACGTTCAAAGCAAAATTAAAGTGATTATTTTATATTGTCTTTTCTTCTTCTTCGGTCTCGAATTTCAGTAAAGTTCCTGTGAGAATTGTTGAAAAAATAATATCTGTGTTGAAAAAATCATCTATACAAATGCCAAACCAAAAAACGATTTGCCAGATTGACTTTGACAGAAAATATAACAAATTTGCAAGAGTATTAAACTGAGGAAAAAACAGTTTTAGATAATCGCACGCTGCATGCAAGCACTTCAACTTAAACACTTTTTTATAACACTTAATTATACTTAGTTATACTTATACTTTATAACACTTAATTATACTTAGTTATATTTACAAAATCAACATTAAAATAAGTTTTTTGAAAGAACGTTCCTTTCTCCCCCGTCATATTCAATCAGAAGTCCAAAATATTTACATGAGTGACGATACTATATAGGTCTTAAATTGAGTCATCAAAACGTCTATAAAAAGACGCATCGTCTTCATCGGACATATCTACATGGTTCATAAAATCTCTGTCTGAGTCGTTCTCAGACTCGTAATCCATGTCGCTCTCATTCTCCGTTTCCATAAGGTCAATGCCTTGTCCGTCACTATCGTTATCCGTCTCCAACAGGTCAATGTTCTCGACCTCCATTACATCAGCTTGCTTAGTAGGGTGGACAAGAGTAAACAGTATACTATCAGGAACCAATACTGACGACAGTGGTAGAGTGACAACAGGACTGGTAGTAGATGAAGACCAGTGGTAGCCGTATGGAATGGTGTCAGCCCCGTGGTCCAGTATAACTCTCTTATCATACACAACTTGATAAGTATTTGTTTCACGCTTATTTACAATTCTCCTAGTCCATCTTTTTCTAGTTATTTTACAATCATTTACTATCTTCTTACTAACAGGTTTATCTACATAATTACAAATAATTTCTTTTAACGAATCAAAAATTAAAACATGACTATTCTTAAAATTTAAAGTAAATCCTCGTATTTTACAATGTTTCTTTCCATTATTTACGGTGTAAGCGTAATTTTTTGCTCCACCGCAAACAAACTGAGTAATATGGGTGCCGGACCATATTTAGCAGTAACCCCATTAGTTAAATCTCCTAAATAATCATCTAATGGTGGCTTAGGACCACCCGGTTTAGAAACATAAATACAACTATCTGTATCTAAGTATAAAACATTCTCTCCTAGCAAATCTAATAAATTATAAATTTCTAATCAAGCACATGCAGTTGTAAAAATTCCTATAAAAATATTAGTCATTTTGTTTTCAGTTTGATATTCATGCTTACGTTTAAAGACAACTTCTACTAAGTCATCATTTAAAATACATAAATCGTGTACGTCTGTGTCAGCACCATTAAGTCGTTTATAAAATAACAAAGGATCACTAATAAACTGTCATTAATCTGTCTGTACGTTGCGTGAACTTCCCCCATTAAGAATTTAAGCAAAGCTTTGCAAGTGCCCGTAACCCTAAACGTATTCCTTCATGTTTAAAATAATCGTGTATGTATTTCGCCTGGTTGTCGGGTGTCTTCACCCAATCTGGATACCCCGAGCTTTCTTGTTTTAGTCTTAAAAAATAATTGACATATTCACTAAATAAATCATCAGAGGTCTCAGCAAAATGCCAGACCTCATGAATTTCTAAAATTTTGTAACCTTTCTCGACCGCCTTCGACGCTTCGATAGTGGTAAAAGTACCCAAGAAAGAACGCTGGTCTTCCGAATGCCGGCATTCTTCAGAGCTGGTCATGACACACTTTTTACGCAAAGGAAAAAATAATTTACCTTTTGCTTTGATAGGAAGAACTGGGTGATATAAATTAGGTGATGCCAAAACCCTACATTTAACAAGATCGAAATAATTGGAAATGTCATCAAAGTTTTCACGAATAATTGTAGGATGACCAATTGGGTACTTTTTTGGTACAGAGATGTAAAGTCGACATACTCGATAGTTTCGTCTTGGTTTGCTTCACGAAATAGCTTTATCCCACTCACCCTTCCTCCAAAAAAAGAAGATCGAGGCCGGAGGTCTGTGACAATGTCAAAAGTGTCCAGAAACTGTTGCATTTCGTCTGTCTCTCTAAGTTTCCTATAGTCATGTTACCATATTGTTCTTACGTTGTAACCTAATTCCCGTAGTCGTTGTTCGCGTTGAATTGTGTCCTCGTACACATCTTTCATCTTTCTTTCATTGTGAAAGGGATGGTGCCCCCCTAACGTCAAAACATAAAGGGCACCCATGGAACACACAACCATAGTACTCGTACGCTGTATTTGTTTGTTCACAAAAACCGTCAACGTGATAGGTCTTACCCATCTCCGTGTCAACAATTGTCTTTTCACCACCGTTACTAATAGCGTGCCTAATAATTGAGTTTGTTTGAAAAGCTACAAATTCTAACCATTCAATTGAACTTTCTGAGTAAGGCTTATTGCCTCCATGGTACATGTTCTTTGGTACAATACCTATATAATCTTTCTTTAAATATATTGAACGATAAACAGCCAAACTCCTGTTTCACTCAGGAATTGGTTTCTGAATTGCATACAACATAAACGTAAAATAGTAACATCTTGAGAACAGTACGTGTAAATTTCTTTTTGAAAATCAAAAATATAATTACTTCGAGACAAATTACTATGCCAGGTAATGAGGTCATTTCGAATCTCTTCTAATTTTGTGTTCGGGCTATAATCCTCAATACCTGGCATTGGACCAATATAATTTTGGTTTTCAACAGTATTAAATTTAAATGGAAAGTCACCTTTGGAATACATGGATAAATCTAAACCAAACGTCTTAGGAAATTTTGAAAGAGGCATTTGCAGAAAGTTAAGCGAGTCAACAAGTCGAATCTGATAATCTTTTAAATGAAGCTGCATAATTTTTTGCCCTGAATGAATAACATGCATGTCAGCAGTTGGTCTGTTGTCTATTAGCCACCTTTGAATAAGAACCCCGTCAAAACCTTTAGAATTATGCGCGATTGCAGTAAAACCTTTGTGTTCCATCGAAAATAAAAACTCACAAAACTCGTTTAGCGCGTTGTACCCCCTAAACACATACTCAGTTCCGTCACCGTACTGTGCCACAGCAAAATTTACAATATGTTCACCAGTCGAAAAGTCCGTCTCAAAGTCGTAAAATATAAGTTTGTCGTTAGGCGTTTTTGGCGGTTCAGATTGCATGTAACACAGATGACCAGACAACACAAACAATTTACATATATCACACCGATATTCTCCACATACGTGTACGTCTTGTCGTTTTCTATCCACAGTAACTGAACACTTTTGGCATCGAAACGACATATCGCATTTTGAAGGAAGATCAACGCCCTTCGACTTACGAGTTTTTTTGTGAAAATCATAACATTTAACAGAACGACAAATTTTGAAGCATTCCGTACAAGTACGTTTTTCAGACGGAAGTCTAAGACATTCTTTGCGTAAGCAAGTGCGACATGGATCAACACACGGATGTGTACGGTAATCCGAATAAAAAGACTTACATTTTTCGCAATAAAAACGTTTTCCGTGGAAAGCTGGGAGTTTCTTCGGATTTATAACATTATAGTGGTCACCGTGTTTGTACAAAACAAGTTTCTTATCTCGCCGGGGTCCTTCGTAAATGCTATTATTTCTAGCGTTAAAATCAATAACAATAATCTGGTAATCCGTCAAGACCCCCTGGAACTTCGACACTTCCCGAAGACCGCAAGGACCAGGCGAAATATTGGCTTTTTTATTTAAATCTATTGCTAAATTTTTTTGAATATGTCCATCTTTAATTTGTTTTAACTTCGAATGATTATTTGCTATTGCCTGCCCCACAACTAACGCCCTCCCACAACATAAATTATCCTTATTTTTAATTGTTATAATAGATTTTTTAATTAAAGTGTCCTTAGAATAGTCTAGAACTTTGAGAGAGTTTTTGTTAATTTACTGGACCCAGTAGGCTGCTTGACGGCTACCACGTCGATAATGGATTGATCCAAAGCGATATTCTCGTTGCTCTGAAGCACCTTTGTCACTTCGGCAAGGACTTTATTCGCATTCATCTGGATGGCAGGTAGAAGTCTCGTACTGATGGGTGTCTTCAAGGCATGAGACCTGACCATAATTGGAATTCTGTCCTCCAACGGAGTGCGAGAATCGCACTGCTCTTTTACCTAATAATAACAATAGCACATCCTTTAACAATTTGATAACAACACACTAGATACTGCGCGGTACGTATAGTACGTATAGTAGTTATCAAATTGTTAAACGATGTGCTAAGAGCATTTTATAGTTTTTCAGCACATGAACTAAATACCTTGTCGATAGCATCGGTAAAGAGGTCTGACAACTCGTTCATTATGTCTCTAACTTGGAGTGTTCTTTCTTCAGGCAAAGACTCCATGGTGGCACGATAGACACAGGATGTGGCGCCAAACTTCTTCACGTATCGCTCGGAAACCTTCTCCAAATTAAAATTTACTTCACGGGATTCTGTCTTGTCCTGACTCCGCCGAAGCAAAGCATCGCGCTTATTCAGGCGATAAGAAAAAATTGAGTTTTAAAATGATTTTGAAAACTGAAAGACACAATCGTTCAACGAGTGATTAAAAGTGCGAGGCGTTCGTATTGCGCCACTTTTATAATCGCAGATTGAATAATCATTATAAAACAGGTAAAACAAGTTATTAGTATCGTTGCACAATAATAAATATACAAGGTCAATGTTCAAAAGACAGCGGGAGTTTGATCGTGTGTGCTTTGGGGCCTTAAATTCTAATAAGAGAATCGGAAAATTACAGATTGCTTCAGCGCAAAGAAAACAGTTCACAGTATGTTTCTTTGTCGAATCTCTCACAATATGAACAGTTTGATCATTTCCCGGTATCTTATTTTGCTTACGCTGCACACTTTTACTATGCAAAGATATATTGCACTATCACTGTTAGCACAAGAGAACCCTTGTTGACATAAAATAGTTATGAATCGTTAGTCAGAATAAATTTAGATTCTACTTGTGTTACTCTGGCAACAAAACATCGTCACATAGCTACTCGTGTGGGCGACAATTTCTTGTACCTACAATTCAACTGCTATAGCGTTTACAAACCGATAAATGACGCGAAGCAACTTCTTTCGCTAAGAACAGTTTAAAAAAGCGATCATTTCCCGGTGTTATTTTGAGTACGCTACACATTTTTACTATGCAAAGATATATTGCACCATCACTAGAAAACCCTTATTGACATAAATGATTATGAATTGCTATTACGAAATCCATATTCTAATTGACAATAATTTCGCAAGGGAAGTTTTCAATCCTATATAGTTATCATGCCTCCCATGATGTTCAGTGTATTCAAGGTAAACATTCCTAAGTGAAGTGTTTATACATCTGGAAGTAATATCCCACCCACACCGATGTAACTGAATCATATGAAACCAGTCATCACATTTAAAAACTTTTATTTCTTGCAGCATTATATATAATTGTTACATGCTGACGAATGTTTGATATATCAGTGGCAATGTATAATTACGTATTCTAAATTATTCATAAATGTTTCAATGATCATCGTCTTGAACAAACAAAGGATAATGCAATATGTCTCTTTACACTTTTCCATACTTTAGCTTACAAACACATACAATATAGTCCATTGAATTAATAATGCTTATAGTTCTTTCAGTTTCACAAAACATCTGAGACCACACAAACCAGGTCATATCAAACAGGCTATCAAAATATTGTCTGTACGCGTTGGAAGACTCGGGGTACTTTAAAATCTTGCAAGCTTCTACAATTCCCCTCCAGATTTCTTCACGATCAACCATTGAAATGGCTTGACCGGCGAAAGTCAACCATCGTTCGCTTTCACTGGATGTTTCAGAATGTTCTCTAATGGATGTCCATTGATTACCATCGATTTCGTCGGTCTTCACACATGTTCTTAGTTCTTCCAACTCCTGAATCTGTCTATGGACAAACTCCGTAAAGATAAGGTTAATCAGTCGCTGAGGAGTCAGAGTATCTCAAAATCAACCTCCTCAACATGCATTTCCTCAAACAGATGTGCCATGATTCTTTTTATTACGTTTCTTTAACCAACTGTTAAGGAGTAAACTTACGAAATAAACTACCGTAAACATTTTGCATTCATTTCAATAAGCCTTTTCTCATATGAACCAATGTCTGACGACAATCTCACTTGTTAAACCGGTTTATATGAATAACATGATTTCCGGTCTACATGCGCGCACAGGGCCCACACGGCCAGCCCTGGAAACTAAAATCTAGGGGTCAGAGCTCCTGAAAAATGTTGAGTCAGCTGTGCTATACTTGTGGCCTTACCACAAATATACACTTATTAAAAAAAACTAAAACAAATATTCAAATTACAAGAAAACACCGCCAAACAATTACAACATGGCGTCGCGCGAATCCAGCTGTTTTCGACCAGGAGAGTGTTTTCGCCGTTTCCAGCTTGGCGGGTCGACCGAAAGCGGAGAAAACGGCACATAAATTATCGAGGAAGACATTGGAGATTCCCAGGGAAATCCGCTATCAATAAGCGACTCGAATAGCGTGTCAACAGAGAGAGACGTCGACAGTCACCCTTCGTGTTCCTCACGATCTAAAACAATAACAGCAAACGGCACCAAATCTAAACGTAAAAGGAAAGCACCATCATCAACTGGATCTTCAAAGAAAACAAAGAAATGGTTCTGATCTCCTGAAGTAATCGAGGTCTTCCTGAAATACATCAAAGAATACAAGACGAAATGCGCATTTAACGGAGTAGACTTCGACGTGAATTTGGCATCCATGTACACCGAAGTACGCCGCTGTATGGGCATCGATTTCCCTGACGATTTTGGCCCAGAAAGTGTGAGCGAGCCCACAACGGAGCTGAAATACATGGAAAGTGATGAATATGAATTGTATAGAAAGAAGCTTAACGAGCAGAAAGACAAAATTCGTATCGGATATCAACGGATTAAGGAAAAAGTTAAGAACTTGAGACAGGACTATTGGCACGCTGTAAACAAAGGAACAAGAAGTGGGAGCGCCAAAGTTGTCCAAGACAACTTTGAATTATTGACTGAAATTTGGGGAGGATCACCAGCCACAACATCACTCCCTTTTGGCATAGACGGAGATACTTCAATAAATGCATGAAGAACACGTTCTCATATCGAGGACGGTGGCGGCGGCTCAGAAGCTATTTTTATAATATTTAACTTGGAATCCCCTCTCAAAAAAAAAAGTTGTTTCTTTCACGTTTTTTTGGGTTTTTTTTTGGTGTTTTTTTTGGTGTTTTTTTTGGGGGGGGCAATAGGGCTTATGCTGGTTTGCGTCACACTTTTGT